>JAMJFZ010000145.1:170000-179842 GCA_026225945.1 Cricetomys ansorgei
AGACAGACCCTGCATGGAAAAGCCCTGGAGTGGCGGTCAGTGGGTGAGGCTCTGAAGCTGGGGGATGGCCTTGGGTGTGTCTGGAGCAGAAGCCACTGCAGCGCTGGGGCCTGCTGCAGCCTGTGCCTGCCACTACCTCGGGACAGGCTTTTTTAAATTTTAATTTCTAAAATTTTTTGAAACAATACTTATTTTATGTGCATTGGCGTTTTTGCCTGCATGTGTGTCTGTGCAAGGGTGTTGGGTCCCCTGGGACTGGAGTTAACAGTTGTGACCTGCCATGTGGGTGCTGGGAATTGAACTAAGGTCCTCTGGGAGAGCAGCCAGTGCTCTTAACCACTGAGGCATCTCTCCAGCCCAGGACAGGTTCTGATGGGGCCTGGCAACTCTGTGGAGGATGCGGGGGGGAGGACTCTCTGGGTTTCAGGGGCCTGTGTCCAATCCTGTGACCTGAGGGCCGCGGGTCCTGCGTGTCCTCGGTCACTCTCCTTCTGCCGCAGCTGCAGGAGCTGCCCTTCCCTTCCCCAGGTGGCTGTGGGGTTGGAGCTCAAGTCCTCAGGTGTGGCAGCCACAGTTGCTTGCCACCCAGTCTGCACATGCTCTCCTGCCTGGGTGTTCCACAGCCTGGGCCCTGCCGTCCTGGCCCTTCTTACCTGAACTGGGGTCCCTGGGGCCGCCGTCCTCAGGCTCCATGACCTCCTGGCTTCTCTGAGGCTGAGGCCTCGGTGTCCACGTGTCATTGATGTGTCCTGTGACCCTAAACACCTGCTGGTGGCCTCAGCAACAAGGTACCGCCCTGTGTCTCCTTCACCACGGGGGAGAGCGTAGTGATGGTGTTCAGATGGCTGTGGTGCGGTGCAGGCTTGGGTGTGAGCGTGTGTGTCTGTGTGTGTGTGTATGAATGCTCATGTGTGTCCGTGTGTGCATACGAACGTTCATCTGTGTGTGTCTGTGTTCATGCGTGTGTGTGCATGTGTGTATATGAATGTTCATGTGTGTGTACATGTGAATGTACATGCATGTGTGTGTGAGTTCATGCATATGTGTGTATGTGCATGCATGTGCTTGAGGGCTGTGTGTATGAGTGTTCATGCATGTTTTTGTGTGTGTGCATATATGTGCACATGCTTGTGTGTGCATGTGTTCATGCATGTATGTGTGTGCGCATGCCCACATGTGTGTTCGTGTGTGTGTGTGTGTGTGTGTCCACGTATGTGTGCACCAACACCCCTGATTGACTTTGCTAGCTGCCCTGCCCGGAGCAGTAGCTCTGAGGTCTGTCCCTTGGCCACTCCAGGAAGAGGAGGCTGTGGAAGGCGAGGGACCTGGTCCGGGTTGCAGGGCATCCGGCTCCATCTCCCCGGACACCGGCCTGGTGCGAGCAAGCTAGCCTGCATCAGTAGTCAGCAGACAGACAGGGCCGCTCAGTGGCCGGGCCGCTTGAGGCTGGCCAGCATGCAGGAGGCTGTGTCGCCTTGGGGCTCTCACATTCCGCGCTGTGTGCCGGGGTGCTGGCAGCAGCCTCTCTCCAGGGGACAGACAAGCTCCCCTCCTGTGAGCTGGTGCTGCTGGCAGGCCCCAGCCTCCTGCAAGGCTGGGGGTTCCAGAAGCCAGGGCTGGGCAGCCATGCTTGTGGCCTGGCTCCCTGTCCACACCTGTAACCGAACTCTTTCTTCATTTTATTGTTTTAGTTAACTTTTGCTATGTTTGTTTTGTGTGTGTGCACATGTGTATGTGGGCTGTGCATCACACAGTGTGCCTGCATCACACAGTGTGCCAACAGAGGGGTTCTCTTTCCTCCTTCCGCACAGGGCCTGGGGCAGGCACTGGCCAGTCTTACCTGCTCTTGACAAGTCACCCAGGCCTGACTGGTGTTGTTTAGTTACACTGACTGCCTGAGCGAATGCGTGTGCCCTTGCGTGCATATATACTTGCTCATGCGTGTTCCTGGCGCAGTCTGTTATCTGCCTTACATCTCTGAGACAAGGTTTCATGAACCGGAAGCTCACTTGAGATGCTGGGCTGCCCCCCCAGCCAGCAGGACCCACTGTGCCTCCACAGCGCGGGGGTCACGCTGAGCCAGCACCAGCAAGGGCTCTGGAAGGGCTCCAGTGTCTTTCCTGAGGTACCCACGGGGTGGGGTGGGGAGGCTCTGAGGACGCGTCAGGCTCTCCTTCCTCTCAGCCCTCTGCCGAACTATCTCCCATCTCCGGCAACTGTGGGCACGGTCCTCTGCGCCTCTTACTGGAGCCTTTGCACCCTTTGACTCACTGCGGCGCTGACAGGCCATCTCGACTCCTGTGAGACGTCGGGAAAGTGAGTGTGGCCCACGGCCTCATTCCTCATCACGGGAGCAGCCCGCCTGTGGGGTTCTGAGGCGGTCAGCCTCGGGTGCAGCAGGAGTTGTCACCATGTCCTCGTGGTGTGTCCATGCATTTGGGGTGACATGAACACTGGTCAGGAGAGGGGAGGCCTCTGGCCCACGGTGTTTCTTACGAATCTTGAGGGAGATGTTTGAGCTGTGAGTGCTCGCTGCTAGTGTGCACCCGGGCCGGCGTCCGTGCTATTGTCTCCTGCCCTTGACATGAGCACAGCGCGGTTTCTCCTGGCTGTCGGGGGTCCCTCCTGCACTGTGGTGCACACCATGTGTGCAGGGCTCCCAAGCCACGGCTCTTGGCACACCCTCACCAGCTGCCCATAGTGGGGTCCCCAATGCTTCTCTGAGGAGCTGAGCCTCATGATGTCTGCTGAGAGCTGTGCTTGCCTCCAGACCCTCATCAGGGTAGCAAGGCCACGGTGCACACGGAAAGTAAAGGCACGTGGCAATGTCTAGTTCCAAACTGAGGGACATATCTGTACGTGTAGCTAATCTTGGTGGACATCTTACCAGTTCACTTATAAGTCCTTCTGTGCATCCTTCGGTCTACCCATCCATCCACCCATCCATCCATCCACCCACCCATCCACCCACCCATCCATCCATCCACCCATCTACCCACCCATCCATCCACCCCCATCTACCCCATTCACCCATCCATCCACCCACCTATTTACCCCACCCACCCATCCATCCATCCACCCATCCACCCACCCACCCACCCACCACCCATCCACCCATCCACCCCCATCCATCCACCCATCCACCCATCCACCCACCCATCCATCCACCCACCCACTCATCATTCACCCACTTACCCACCCACCCACCCAGCCACCCACTTCCTCTACCCCTCCACCTCTTCCCAGCAGCGGTGCTGAGTTCACACGTAGGCCTTCAGTTCCCATGGAGAGCTAATGGGTCCTCAGCTCCTGTGACAAGCTTCCTCTGCTGACAGTGAGATCCACCCTCTCACCAAGAGCCCCTGGGGAGCTGCGTCTTCCATGCTTGTCTTGGGGCACGGTTCCGGCTGTTGTGCAGTCTCTGTGCCCGTGTGCCCTGTCTTGGCTGTGCCATTCATTTCTTTGGTTCTCCTTATGTCGAGCAGGGCCCCAGCCGCTGCCACAGTTTCTGCGGACGCCTGTGGCGTGGACGGTGACCAGCATTCAGTGTTGGGTCTGCTGGGGAGGTGCGTGGTCCCTTGGTGGAGGCTCGGGCTCCTGGACGCCCTCTGCCCAGCCCGTGTCCCCAGTTCCTGTGGCTCATCTTGCTGCTCGGCGCTGGTGAGCACCCCGTGTGCTGCCCTCCCTGTGCTGCAGAGGCCTGGTGGCCCTTCTTCCCGCCTCGCCAGCAGGGGGCACTGCTCTCGTTCCCCGGCACCTGCAGTCTGTGCTGCAGGCTCATTGTGGCTGGGTGCCCCTGTGTCACTAGAGGCCATCTTGCCGCCTCTCCAAAGGAGCTGGTCTTTGCTACTCACTCATTTTCTAGGGAGTTTCTCCAACTTTTCATTTAGTTTTTGAAAAATCGCATTTGTTTATTTCTTATCTCTGTGTACAGAGGGGTGGGCCTCCCCTGTGTGCTGCAGAGCACAGGGCACAACTCTTAGGGGTCCGTCTCTCCTCTACCGCACAGGCACCCTGCTTGGCAGCAAGCGCCTTTGCCCGCTGAACTGTCTCGGCCCTGACTTCTGTTGATCTGTTAACTTGGTAATTTCCAGGTTTTAGTATTTGATTAAGTTACATGTGTGAGCCCAGTGTCCGTGGACGCCAGAGAGGGCGTGGCTCGGAACTTGGACACACCTGACGTGAGTGCTGGGGCCCCCACCTTGGGAAAGAGAGTCTCTGCTTAGCCGCCTCTCCAGCCCTCCTGCTGATGCTTCATTTTCTTTCTCGGTGAGTCTCAGCATGTTTCTGTCCCGTCCTGGCCCGGAGCCCGTCTTGTCTGCCTCCTGAGTGCTGGGCGACGGTGTGTGCCACCATGCCTGGCACGTTTAAAAACGTTAAAATTTGATTTTTTTGCAGTTTTTGGACAGGGTCTGGTTGTATAGCCCAGGCTGGCCTCAAACTCATAAACCCCCTGCCTCCGCGCTTGAGAAGTGGGGGCACAGACACGCCACCTGGACCTACGCCCCATCCTCTTGTAATCCACTTTCCGTCGCTGTGACAAAAATCCCAGGGAGGAAGGGCAGGTCGCTCAGCTGGCGAGAGGGCTCCAGGCCTGGTCATGTGACGGCAGGAAACCGCCCCTGCAAGTTGTCCCCTGACCTCCGCACCCATTCCCTGGCACATACACGTGCAGACGGGATAATTGAAAATGTAACGGATAATTTAAAGTGTGCTCTCCATGCTGCGTCTCCCACGTCTGCCTGGGTCTCCTCAGGCCTCATATGACTCTTCTGTGGATTATTATGGGTTAGACCTCAACAGTAACATTGGAGGGGGTGGGGCTTTCGGTAGCCAGCGCCCTCCTGGAAGGGTGTGCTGTGGAACAGAAGGCCTTGGTCTGCATTCTCGAGTTCTGGGAAGGCGGAGGGAGAGGCTCCTGGGATGCCTCCATCCCAGCACCTCACCTCTGTAGAGTCCAGTGGCCCTGCTGTCGCAGGCTCTGGCCTCACACCCACCCCCCTTTGGCTTCAAGTCCCTGTACCGTGGGACCCCGTCACAGTGCCTCACGAGACAGTCGGAGGGTGTGAGGCGGCTCCTGCTGCCAGGCTGGGTGCAGAGCGCTGCCTTCTGCCTCCGTGCCTCTGTGGCCGGCCCTGCCTCCTGTCACCTCTGCATGACAGCGTCCCACCATCCAGGGCCGGCCTCTGCATCCCCTGCCATGCCTCCAGCTCTGGTGCCTTGAGGGTGGCTGGCCCTGGGCTCCGATCCGTCACGCCAAGGGTGACAGCAAGCCCGTGTGGCCCGTCCCGGGCGTCCCCACCCTGCTGGGAAGCTGCGGGTGAGTCACTAGTGTGGCTCCCAGCCTCTCGGCTGCTGCTGCTGGAGATCACGCCACCGGGGGCTGCATGAGACGTGCCTGACACTGACAGCCCTGCGTGCTGGGAGTCGTGGAGGAGCTGGCACCTGACGCCTGCCGAGGTGACGGCTTTCTGGGTGCCGTGGTCTCTGATGGACGGCCAGGGCTGGGCTGACGTCGGACACCCTGATGGGTGGAGTCGCCGCTGCAGGCCCGTGGGAGGATTCCCCCAGCGTCCCTGGGGACTGTGGCTGCACTGCGCTTACTTTTGGGGTTTTATTGTTTTTAAAAACTATGTTGCCCCTTTATTACCTGTGTATGCGTGTTTCGTGTGCGTGCGTGGGCCTGGTGCCCTCGGAGACCAGGAAAGGACTTCGGGTCCCCTGGAGCTGGACAGACAGTTGTGGGCCACCATTGGTGCCAGGACCTGAACCTGGGTCCTCTGCCAGAGCAGCCAGTGCTCTAACCACTAGGCCATCTCCCAGCCAAGCCAAGGAGCATGGCAGAGCAGGCGGGGGCTGACGGGCAGGAGGGGAGGTGCCCTTAAAGCCGCCATGCTGGATGTCTGCACCCTGATGAGCCCCTCCCCGCATCCATCCTGAGGCCCTCAGATGGCTGTGGGGAGCAGCGGGTCCTCCGTGCCCGTGACCCTCCACCTCTCTGTGAGTGGAGTCGCAGGGGCTGCCCCAGTGACGGAGGGGCAGCACTATGCAGAGCTGTGGTGCTGAGCAGTGGCCCCACCCTCGGCCCTCACGGACCACCGAAGAGTCTGCCTAGACGGCCAGCTCAGGAGCAGACTCCTCCATCGCCAGTGTGCTTGCTCCATGTCCGTGACATCAGACAATGGCTTCTCTTGGCCACGCTTGTCCCTGAGGAGTGTGCTCAGACCCTCACCTGACTCTTCACAGCTTGTCTCGTTGAGTGGCGAGGGCTCTTTACATGGTCTGGATGCTGGTCCCGTTGTCTCGTTGAGTGGCGAGGGCTCTTTACATGGTCTGGATGCTGGTCTTAGCCAGTGGCTCTCAGGTGCTTCCTAGCTGACTCTCCCTTTCCTTTGAGTTCAGATCCAGTATGTGTTTCCTCTTCTGTCTTGTCTGAAATTATGAAATTACAGCTTCCAGGGCATAAATATTCATATTCTAAGAGCCTGATGTTTGATCTTAAAATGTGGTTTGGACCATGTTGAGTTGACTTTGTGTGTGGGTTGAGGTCGGGGTCTAAATTCATTATCTTCTGCATAGGTAACAGGGACTTTTTTTGAACCAAGTCTGCCCCACTCCCATGGGTGGGTCTAGCCTGAGCACACACCCTAAACGTGGGTCTACCCAGGAGCTACTCCATTCGGGTAGCTCCCACCACCTCAGCAGGGCCCGGTCTCCCTGAGCCCCGCCCTACCCCCTGCTTTGTTTGGTTCTCGTAGCTCAGCCACCCCGAGCCATCTGGGCCTGGCCCTGTCTGGGTGCTCAGGCTGAATCCCACCCCACCCCCCACCCACGCCCAGTGAGCCCTGGACTAGCTAGGGGTGGGGAGCCTTTTTTCTGGCCCTGGGCCGGTGGCCATAGACCCACCCATAGCACCACCGCAGGGAGCCTAGCTCCTTATCTAGGTCCACGTTGCCGCGTGGCAAGCTTGCTCACCTCCTCCTGGGCCGTTGCTCATCTCCTCTGTTGGCTTTCTGTCCTCTCAGACTGGAGGCTGTGAGCTGGGCCTGGTGGCTCAGTGTCCTCGGTGTCTGTCTGGCAGGCCAGAGTGGGGTGGGGGTGAGTGAGTGCGGGGCCCCCGGGAGGGTGGGGCAGCCCCCAGGCAGCAGGGTGCTGGCCTGGTCAGACTGACCAGGAGACCCTGAGACATGGTGACGGGGTGGGGTAGGGGTGGGCGCAGTGCGGCCCTGGTACTGGGAGGGAGGTGCATGGGGGCAAGCATCCTGCGGACTCGGCCATGCTCGGGCAGGACTGGGCATCTGAGCAGTGGCCGAGGCGTGGAGGCGGGGCCCAGGTGGAGGCCGCAGAGTGGCAGATGCTGACGGGCTCCATCACAAGGTCCTGGGCTGCAGTGGCACTCGATGTCCCCAAGCCCTGAGCGTTTGAGTCTCTGTGGCTGTGGCTGGGACCACCCTGACCTCTCCCACCGTGGGGACGGGGCGATGTGACCAGGTGGCCATGTTATTTCCCCTTGAGAGGTCAGGGCTTTGAAAGAAGACAAACTCCTCTCCCCCCTTTTGCTTTTTAAACCAGACTGGCTTCAGAGTTGATATGTAGCCCAGGCTGGCCCCAGGTTCCCGCCCTCCCTCCTCCGCTTCCTGAGTGCTGGGTGACAGGTGTGTGCCGACACCCTTGACTAAACTTGACAGTCAGTGGCTGTCTATGGCCTCTGGCTTCCAGGAGCTTCTTTGCTGTCACTTGACTGCTCTCGGTGCTCACTGCACTGGCTCACAGTGGGCCTGCAG
This sequence comes from Cricetomys ansorgei, assembly GCA_026225945.1. NCBI lineage: Eukaryota > Metazoa > Chordata > Mammalia > Rodentia > Nesomyidae > Cricetomys > Cricetomys ansorgei. The sequence continues at coordinate 177,785 of JAMJFZ010000145.1, forward strand.
AGCGCTCACAGTGGGCCTGCAGAGCGCTCACAGTGGGCCTGCAGAGGGCTGGACAGGGCTGTGCCACAGTGTCTCTGTAGGGGAGGTGCCGGGAGGGCGGCGGGGACCGCAGCCCTGCAGCTCAGTCAGCAGCTGCCATCTGCACCTTGCAGGGCGCTGCTGTCAGTGGTGGTGCCGACAGGAAGCACCCTGCCTGCATCCCTCAGCGAGAGTCCCTGTCTGCCTCTCAGCCCCAGGAACCGCCTGGATCCCCCAGGTACGTACAGCAGCCTCCCAGGTCCTCGGGCTCTGTGGGAGAGGGGTGTCTGGCGCGAGCGTGGGTCCCAGACGTGGGCAGTGTGAGGCCTGGTGGCCGTGGATGCGCCTTCTCAGCACTGAGGTGGGGGTGCCTGCACTCTCAGGACTGCCTGGCCTGTGCGTGTGGTGTCTGTGGGACACATCTGCAGGGCTGTGGGGCCGGTCCTCTCCATCCACCTACAGCAGGATGCTGAGGTCAGGAACGGGGCTGCATTCCGCAAGGGGAGACGGCGTTCGAAACACCTTAAAAATACTGGGTTTAGGCCAGGCGTGGGGTTCATGCCTGTAGTCAGGTAGATCTCTTGTGAGTTCCAGGCCAGCCTGAGCTACAGAGTGAGTTCCAGGCCAGTCTGGGCTACACAGACTGTGTGGCTGGCGAGGCCCAGTGGGGAGAGCGTTCCCGTGTCAGGCTCCGACGTTCAGGCGTCTGCTGTGCCTGTATTCACACGTGCACACTCACACAGACGTGTGCACACAAGCACATCAGAAAGATCAGGAGAGCTAGTTGATGGGGTCCTGTGCATGCGCATGCGTGTGTGTGTGTGTGTGTATGCACACATGTGTGTCAGTGTTTCCAGGGCTGGGGTGCATGCTGGCCCATGCTTAGCACCACCCCCCAAGTGTGAGTCATGCTAAGTGCGCTGTCCAGTGCTCGCCGTGTGTCCATGGTGGCCCTCAGAGTCCTGCCCAGCGTGGGTGTTTCCACCCACATCCTCTGCTTCCCTCAGAGTTTAGTGAGGTACTTCTGACCTGTTGCCCTCACACCCCAGGTCCCTCTGCTGAGGTCTGGCAGGGTTTACATCTGTGAATGTGCCTCTCTGTCTTCCTTGCTGAGCTGTCCCAGCAGGAGTGCAGCTACAAATGGGGTACCAGTGTGGGGCTGGGGTCACAGTGTGCAGAACTCGGGTGCCACCCCTACAACCTGCCGCTCAGCCAAGGCTAACGAGGGCGCCTGCCGTGCCCTGTAGGTGGCCAGGGCTCCCGAGGAAGGGAACAGGACTGAGAAGGAATAGGAGGGTGTCGAGTTGTGGGGGTTCAAGTTGGCTTCATGCTGGTTTGGAGCCGTGGAGATGCAGGTGCCAGGTGGGGGTGAGTCCCAGCAGGTCACTGCGAAGCTACTGCAGACCGGAACCGGGGGCCTTTCCTCTTGCACAGGTCTGAAGGGCTGACCTGCAGGGCCAGGCTGCAGGCATGTCAGAAAGGCGACCGAGGTCTGGGGCCCTGTCTTGTAAACAATGGAGCCTTGTCCCAGAGGTTACTGCCTGTGGGCTCAGACAGCGGAGCTGCTGTCCTGCAGGTAGTCTTTCTGTCTGGTGAGCGAGTCTGAGCCTGGGTCCCTCCCCAGCCCTCAGAAGGACTGAGGATCCACAGCAAGGCCTTGTCCAGTCATGGCGCTGGGGTCAGACAGGGCTCAGCTGGTCCTGCTGCCCCTCTCCTGCCAGGAGCGGGCACTCCCGTTGACCTCCCAAGAGTGGACAGTGGCTTGTAGCCTATCCACAGGGTAGTGCCGCCATCGGCACTGTCTAGTTCCAGAACATTCCATCCCCACGAGTGTTACTCGTCCCCAGCCTCTAGCACCCACAAACCCGCTTCCCATTTGTGGATTGGCCTGTTGCGGATTCCTGCACCGAGTGGTGTCCTACATGGTGACTGAAGCAACTCGGGAGGAGAGGCTTGCCGGCTCGCACGTCCATACCACTGTCCATCGCTGAGAGAGGTCAGGACAGGACCTCAGGCAGGGCGGGAACCTGGAGGCAGGAG
>JAMJFZ010001448.1:0-64375 GCA_026225945.1 Cricetomys ansorgei
AAAAAAAATTGAGATCATCTATATAGCTGACATATGCCGTCCTGTCTAGTTTCTGGGCTTGCAGAGCCTAAATGACAATTGTAAAAATAAGCCTAAAGGACACTTAAATGGTGTTGCACCCTGTCTCATGCATTTGGCCACAGTATTGTAGAAAATTACTTCTGATTCATTTTTGGTTCCTGAGATGCTATGAGCTTCCTGGACTCTATCAACCCACATTTGTAGAAGTTTAGTGGACTTTCCCCCCCTTTTGGTTTAACTCATGTGAGCCTGTACTAAAAGCAAAATACTTGAGTGAGAAATTGGGTAGAGGCACTTCAGTGTATAGTGAAAATGCACCTTGCACGATTATTCTTCTGTTTCCTTTCATATGCCAAGCACTTGGACTGATATAATGGCTTCCTGAGAATGGCAGATAACATGCTGTTGGCCCTGGATTGTATTCCTGAGCACAAGCAACTCTTCAAAGCAGGAATAATGACATTCTGCTGGAAACAGCAAGGATTTCAGAGTTTCTTGGAATGAAATTCTTATCTTTTCCAGAATCAGAGTCTCATTTGTTCTTTCTGGTTATCTGGTTATCAAATTTCTGATCAATTTAATTCAAATTCAGGGCCAAAAAGAGGAGGGCTTTAAAAATTTAGTCCTTTTCCGGGCATGGTGTCACATGCCCTTTATTCCCAGCACTTGGGCAGATAGATCATTGTGAGGTCAAGGCTCCCCTGGTCTACATAGTGAGTTATGTGACACTCAGTGATACATAGGGAAACCCAGACTCGAGATATATATATATATATATATATATATATATATATATATATATATATATATATCCTCTGAGAACTTCATACAGTGTATTTTGACCATATCCACCCTCCTGTAACTTCTCACAGCTCCACCCAGCTTCCTCTACTCAACCAACTTTGGTATCCTGTTTCTCTTTTAATCTCATCAAGTCCAACTTGTGCAGCTCATAGACTCTTGGAGGTGGACCTTCCACTGGAGTACGTCCAGCCTAAAGTAAATCGACTCTCCCTCCTCTATCATGTGTCTATTGCCAATAGCTCCATCAGAATCTTAAAATAAGCCCATATAGTAGATGACATTACATATTTGTGTCATGGAATATTAGAAATCGAGTTTGTACTCACCTGGAAGCCTCATCCCTGCTGGATAGCTTCCACAGTCCTGGGAGATGCTAATGCATGCTCTGGTAGAAGAAAAGCATCGTCAGCCTTACCCATCTGTGAATGCTGATAACTAGCATAATTACAGGCCTTGAAAGACATGCTCATTGGTGCAATAGTGTCATTAATGTCATGGAAGGAACCAAGCAGCTTGCCCTTCTCTGCAAGATGAAACACATACCTGTCACTGCTTCGGGAGCCAAAAAGAGACTATAAAAAATCCAGAAGACTCACTTGCTTTTCTCTGTCCTCAGATCCAGCCTAAATTCATCTTCTTTTTCATTGAACTGCTAGAAGTAGCTAACACACTGGGATTGTCTGAAATCTTTTCATCTTGTCTATTTTTCTATCTACAGTGTTTCTATCAAGCTAAGTAAATGTCTGCACCACAGGACAGCTTAAGAGATTTTAACCAGCTGGTAAAACACATTGTGAAGACTGTCATCATCCTTGTCTGAGAAAGACATGTTCTCATTGGCCACCATCCTAACTTATTGTAGCCAATTTCTCCTTAATGTCTTGTTGATGCACCCATTTCTGGTGCAAGATTAGATACAGAAATATAAATCCCAGCTTAAATTAGCTAAAATAATAGGAATATAACAAGATATTTTTATTTAGACCTTCTTCTTGATGCATTGATATTTTACATTTTAATAAATAAGTCAATAGATAAGAAAGTAAGATAAATAACTATGATATGCTTAAAATACAGAATTGAGTAAAGCATGCATGCTCTTTTTATTTGTGAATTTTAAGATCAGATCTGGGGGAAAAATTGCAAGATGAGCAGTCAGATCATAAAGGAAGTGGTGAAGAAAGTAAAGAGAAAGTTTGATTCTATTTGTCCCGTTCTCAACAAGAAACAGAGTGCACCTTGGCTCGTTCATATGAAGAGGTTTTCCTGGAAGCTACACTAAGAGATATGGAACAGGCTTAGGAACAAATCCTGGTTGTGGAGATTCCGAGGACCAGCAACATGGAAATATCATCAGCATCCCTGGGAGTGGGCAGGACAAGCAAAGGCAGCTGTGCCACTCAGAGCTGGTAGGAGTCAGAACTGTGATCTTAACCATCTGGAGGAAGCTGCAGGCCAGAAAGGATTCAACTCAGCTGCAGACATAGTATGAAGTATCACAAGGATTAGAAAGAAACTTTGTCATCTGTACCACTCCCCTCCATCACCTCTCCCTGTCTTCTCCATTGGCTGAATCCATCTAAAAGCTGGGTAGCTAAAGAACTCAGGACACGAAGATAATAGAAGCCAGCCCCCTAACCACAGAAAATGAGAGACCAGATTTGTACAATAAGAAGGGTGGAGCAAACAGAGAATTAGTGACCAGAGGAGAGCTTTTGGGGTTTCTGCAAACACCGTGGCTAGCTAGCAGCGTGTCAATCCGCAGCAGCGTGTCAAGAAGGAAGGGTGGTTCAGCACGACTCAGTAGCTGGTGTTGCTTCAAACTTCTAGAGTCAGACACTGGGTAGTTTATTTTAGACATATTTCAGTACAGCACAATTTGGGGGGGAAAGTTTTCTGGTGATAATGAACTCAAGCTCTTATGTACAAAAAAGCATAGGACATGATTACATCAAAACTCTTGAAAAACGCAAGTGACATTTTTCATAAAGATGGGTTCTGTAGATTAACTGAGAAAGGCTCACAGGTATACAATGCTAATGATAAGGGTCAAGGGAAGCATAGGGATGGAGATTGACTGAGATAAACAGGCGCCAAGATAAGGGTTTGGGGCCCTGGCCATATAGAGAGCACAGAAGTCACAAGGCTGTCAATTACCTCCACTTTCAATCTTCTGGGCGGAAAACAGGTATACACCTCTCTTTTTGAAGCGACAACCCTGCATGTTTACCGTTCTTGGTTTCCTAGTGCGTATCTGTGAGCACAAGGACCTCTGTGCCTCCCACAGAGAACTTCTGCCATCGGCTTTCTAGGAAGAGGAGTCAAGGGCTGCTGTGAACGAGGCAGTTTTTTAGGCTTTTTCCAAAGCCTACAGGAAAAGAAGGGCCAGTCATGAAAAGTGCAGAATAGGAACCCAACAGCACAGGCTGTGAGACTGGTTTGAAGCAAGTTCTTGCTGTATGGATTTGTGCTATAGTCAGGATAGCGCAGCATGGTCCATGAGAAACACTAACAATGCCGGGAGTACATTCCTGCTCAGGATGATCTTCCAATGGAGATATTTACACTAAATGCAGACAAATCATTATGTAAAAATGACTGACGAGATGCTTACTTTGATGAGACAGAAGACAAGAGAGGCAGCATGTTTAAAGATAGAGAACAGTGGAGTAAAATCTAGCAACTTACAGGAGAATTTAGGAGCACAATGGCAAAGTGTTACTGATAAAAATGACATAGAAAGTGTCTCATGTAATAACAAGAGTGAGCAATGATTTATGAATAAATAATTACAAAAATGATGCGCAGTATAATCTCATGTGTGTGTGTGTGTGTGTGTGCTGTGTGTAGCATGTATGTGTGTTTATGAAAAGAGAAAAGAGGGCATATACAGTACGGTTGAAGAGGTGAGAATAGGTGTGTCCAGTATTAGAATGAAGGTTGATAAGCAACAGAGTTTGAGAGAACAGAGATATATGGTAAGTAGACATTCTGCCAGTGGAGCTGCATTTCTAACCCTCAATTCCCTTTATGATTTATGTTTATCTTGAAACACTGAAAGATCTCCATGGTGTACTGAATCCATGTAGCCAATAACAACTTTCTAATAACAATACACTTAGAAGCACTGCTACTAAATTTTAAGATATTTGTCGAGGTATAGGCAGAATGCAAGGATTTCATGTCTCTTCCTCTCTGCACCACATCTTACTTTCTATTTTATATTTTTCTGTCTTGAAATTCTGTACTGTTAGTGTCTAAGCTAAGTTTCTGGCCTGGTGTCTACCTCTGCAGCCGGCATTCTCTCCTGATGGTCCCCACCAGGACTTCATGTTCTCAAACTCTTCATCGTTTCTAAGATCCCGCATGCTGCTTCAGGCCTCCCTGTCTTGATTGGGCTACTTCCAGTGTGTAATACATTTACCTTTCTAGTTCTGGCTTTACCTCTTTCTGGAATATTCCCTGGTACTGTTTCCTCCTTCCTACTAGAGGTACAGTCCTCTGTCCTATGTCTCTGAATTCAAAAGAATGAAGTTCTTGACTTACTCTATTGTGTCCCCAGAGCCTTCATATGGAGTTGATTCTCAGTTAACACCATTAAACCAACCAAAATTCAGCTGTGTGTGTGAGGGGCATGATGGGGGTGGGTGAGAGGGGGCAGGAGTGCTTCTGACAAAGAGACAGGGGACAAAGAAGTTTCCTGGACTCACGTATGGGTATTTCTCCATCACTGCTTTAAATGCCTTGTGATGTTTCCTTAAGAGACTCCGCCCACAGAAAGACACCGTCCCCCCCCACCCCCACCCCCACCGAGTTTTGTACTGGTAAGTGCAACACAGTCTCACTGGTGAGTGACTTGCTTCAGAAGGTGCCACCATCCTCATACTGGCTTGACAGATCCAGTTAGTTTTAAACCAACATAGAACATGAAGTGCAATGCCAAATCAGAAAAGTGCAGAACAGCTTGGTTTGGGTGAGGAGAGAAGTTTTTGGTGTTTTATTTTGGTTTGGCTTGGTTTTGGTTTGGTTTCATTTTGTTTTCAAGACAGGGTTTTACAGTGTAGCCCTTGCTATCCTGGAACTCACTCTGTAAACCAGGCTGGCCTTGAACTCATAGAGATGCCTGCCTCTGCCTGCTGAGTGCTGAGATTAAAGGTGTGCGCCACCACCACCTGGCAAGTTTTGTGTTTTTATGGGATTTCAGAACATGGGCATCATTGCATCTATATGCATTTATTGAGCTTTTTCTTTAGCTCTTTTTCTTCTATTTGTTTGTTATATCATATTCTGGTTTGTTACTGTTTTACCTTATTTTACTTTTCTTTTTTCTGATGTCTGTTCGTATTCTAATGAGAGAAAGAGTGTGGATTTGGGTGGATGAGGGAGACAGGAGGATCAGAGAAGTATTGTGGGAAATGGAATTGTAATCAAAATGTATTGTATGAGGGGAAAAAATCTAGTAATAAATAAATAAAGATTATGAATGTTTCCAATTGATGTTTATTTGGTGTTGGCTCCCCCTAGTGGTAAATGTAGGTAAATGTCAGAGGCAAAGGCTCCAAGCTAGCCATTTCAGGGCTTAAGGAATCACAGCCAGACTTGAAAATTCTAAATATATACCAATAGTAAATAAGAAAGAAATATCATACTGCTATGTCAATGGGTACTTCTGACATGGTAAAAATGCTTCCACTGAGAGCCTGTTCATGGATTTATAATGCATAATATTTCAAACAACTTGAAGAAATGGAAGCCAGTGTATTTGCAGAAAAGGTGTTAGATGATTCACAAAGTATCTGTAGATGATGAGACACTGACACAGGTGAAAGGGGTCATTGCAGCATGGCGTTGAGTTGAAAATGATTGTTACTAGTTCTTATTACTTGACTTATTACTTATTATTTGTGATTTTTTTTTTAAAGCTTTGACTTTGTTATTAGTCCTGGCTAGCCTGGAACTCACTATGTAGACCAGGATAATCTAACTCACAGAGATCCTCCTGCCTCTGCCTCCCAATTGCTGAGATTAAAGGCATATGCCCCTATGATCAGCCATTATAATAATTTTAAGAGTGCAAATAAATGAAAGGCCAACATACAAAGGATGAGAGCAACCATGCTGTTTGCTTCCTTCTTGTATTATTGAATCACATTTGCTTTGTCTTAGATACTCTATGTCCTAGATGGACATCCTCAAAGATGATCCTTTCATAATGAGAAAATTCAGCACCAGAAGACTGAATACATAAAAGAGCACTTTACATCTAATTGATTTTAAATAGTTGTGTATTGGCATGGCCTAGTGTAGACTGATAGCTACTATGTCTGTCCAGAAAGAAGACAAGGAGACACTCTCATAGATGAAGACCCTGCCAGACCTCAGTAGAGGGAATCACCTGTCATGATAAGCGCCATACTAGGCAGTGGAACCCTGATTGTCTGATCTCAGGTATTAGGTCTATTTGCATAATGAAGGAAGCCTGTAGCTTATTCTCATCCCACAACCCTTAAGCAGCCGAGCTATGTCACCTTTATGGTGTAGGAACTCAAGGCCCAAGGGGAGTATTCTTTCCTTCTTGCCTGAGATTGTGGAAGAGGGACTCCAAGAATTCCTCCAAAACAACATTATTCTTTACGTGGAGATCTCAGTGAACCACAATAGCTCTGCCAGAGAGTGGTGAGCAGGTGCAGATCATGAGCAAACATCTTAATCACGGATTTACATAAAGCCAACACCTGCAGATAATACAAACTGCCAAGGCTTAGGCAGCCCTTCTCCCAGCAATGTACATAACAATTATTTCTAAATATAACTAGAAATAAAGTTCTCCAACAGCCTACCCTTGAAAGTAAACAGGAAATACCCGCTCCCTTGCCTCTGTATGTCTTGTAAGTAGACCTTGATTTCTACAACACATGACACTGTAAAGTGAGAGACATAAATCTTACTATTGTCTGCATAGTTAGTAGTTTTGTTACATTTATCCTGTAACCTATCGTGGCCTTAGTGATTTCAGACTCAAAGTGTACCATAAAAATCCCAGTATGTATTTATTTAGTCATTTAAAGTCTTTTGCTTTGGATTGATTTATCACATGTCTCTCCAGTCAGTCACACATCCATAACTTAATGTTCAAATCTTCAAATCACTATGATTTTATGGTATCTGAAATGACAAGAAAGCCAGGCTTAATCATCATTCTTCTCTTGTAGAAATTTTGTGTTGTTCATTTTTTACTTTCTTTTATGCTTTTAGCATCATGCTATGCAAGTTAAAAATGAGCAGACCTTGCTGGTGCTTATAATGGGATTGCATGCTGTTTATTGAACTGCCTGCAGGAAAATTGACGTGTTTAAAATGTTCATATTCCTATTCAAGAACTGGAAGGCTTGTTACTTGGCTGCTACAAACAGCACTTAAACATTTTTCCATATAATTATATACTTTGTTAAGTTTGGAATTTTGAGATACTTTGAAACTTTAATTTTCTGACTCAGTTGGTGACATTTGATTTTTAAACTGTTCTGAGAAGAATCATAGCATCTTTTTTTTCTCTTTTTGCAAACAGTTTTTCTGTGAGATTTAATATCTGCCCTTTGCTTGGTGTTTAAAAGCTTTCCTAGCATTTGACAAGGTTAACTGTTTTCAGAATTCAAATTGCTTTGTCCATTCTTCCATCGACCTTCTGTATGTGTTCAGTTTCCCCATGATCTGGTGTGGGTGAGAAGAATGACTTAACATCTCCAACCACTTCTGTGTCATTTTAATCATGTATGGTCTGTCCTTATGAAAATTGGCCCTGTTTCCCGTGTTGTTTATGGAGTTCTGGCTGTGGTGCTGTGTGCTATCACAGCCATCTTTTATTCCTACTCATATTCTTACATGGCATTTGTTCTTTTGGTCTTAATTAAACCTGTCTGAGGGGAAGCTTATGATCCACTCTCTGGCTGGTGTTTGCCAAGCATGCTACTGCCCAGACTTCTCTTCCTGATTCTGATAAATCTCTTTGCTTTATACCTTTACTGTAAAGAGAATAAGGTTGAGCTTTTACCAACAAGCCAATCTTCAAATTCTTTTGATACGTAGTTTGTTGACACTTATTATTGTGAATTTATAGCTTTTTAAAAAATATATCTGCTACCTTTATTCATGTGAGAAACGTAAATCAAAATTACTTTCAGCTTCCAATTTATTCTATCCAGTAGCCTACGATGCAAACAACAACAGCAGCAAAATAACAAATGTTAGTGGGAATGCAGGAGGGAGCCAGAATTTTAAGTAGCCTACAGAGGTCAGTTTGGAGACTCATCAAAAGACTGAAATTAGAACTACCCTGTGATGTAACTTCTCCTGGATATATACCCAAAGGGAATTATCTGCATACATAAAAGACAAGCACACACTCACATTTATCACAGTACTGTTCACAATAGACAAGATCTGGAAGCAGCTTAAGTCTCCATGTAAAGATCACTAGATAAAGAAACATACAAACACACACACACACATACACACTCACACACACACACACACACACACACACAACTATCATTTAATCTCAAAGAAGGCTGAAATTCTGTCATTTGCAGTAAAATCAGTGAAACTATAGATAATCCTGTAAGATTAGTCAGGCTCAGCAAGATGGGTGTGACATGTTTTCGTCAATATATGGAAACAGACAAACACAGAAGGAAGTAGAAGAGGGGCTATTCGGGAAAGGGAAGAAGGTGGGGGAAAAGAGAAAGAAAGAGTAGGAGAGATGGTGGCTATGTTCAATTCATAATAGAGGCAGGCGATGACGTATCAGAGTAAAATTGATAATAGCAGTAAAAAGAAAAGGTATACAAACTGGAAAGGAATAAATAAAGTATTTCTGTCCAAAAGTGACATGATTGACTCTGTAGAATTTGAATCTGCGCAGAAACTCGTAATACTTAGGAGCATACCTAATTAAGTATGAGTGAGATTTGTGTGCTTAAAACCTAAAGGTCACATATGAGAAATGGATTTTTAAGCTATTGCATTTATGGATGGTAATACCCAAAGGAAAACTACGTTGTCATTTTATTTTTGTACTCTTCTAATAATTTGGAGAAATGGGATTTCATTCTGGGAGTCATGTTCGTTTAGTAGATCTCATTTTTACTCTTTCCTCTCAATAACTCATTTTTTAAAACTTCTTAATACAGTAGAATAATTTCCTTTTGTTTCTGTGGTACTGGGTATTAGGGCCTTGTGAATACTCGGTGAACACTCTACCACCCAGCCATATCTCTAGCCTACATCTATATTTGGGATATTTTTCATCTTCTGCTTCATTGCCCGAATTAACTCTCTACTATTTGTAGGTAATTACCTGCTGTGGACAATGATGGCATTTGCCTATGTGTTCATTATCCTGATTTCCTTCTCTCTCTTCTCTCACCTGACTTTAGCTGGTCATGTTATCATTGCCGATGTTGAGTCTTATCAAATAAATATACTTCTCAGATCTTTAGCTCGACGTTCCAGATCCAAGGGAAATACTCTAATCGTTGGTATGAAAGAAGACATCATCTCCTGTCTTCTTATTTATTTGCATTTCTCTATACCCTGGTATGTAATTAGCATTTGCATTTTCCGTATGTTAATCATCATATTTGCATTCATTATAATCACACAGATAGATTCAGTGCTTGTTACTGGTCCTTTCATTGTAGAGTTTCTGGTGGACTGATATTCTTTGAATTGAATTGTGTTCTACATGTGTGCCTTTTGTTTGGACAATGGCTTGGCTGCATATAAAACTCAGGTGATGTATTCTTTCATACAGTATACTATAGACGTTCCCCCATAGACCTCTGCATTAGATATTGATTTGATAATATATATGTCTGGGCTGATTCTATTGATAGCTGTTTGATTGATTGATCGATTGATTGATTGTGTTGGTCTCTCTATGTAACTCAAGCTGGCCTTGAACTTGTGCTCCTCCTTCTTCCCTCCATGAGGCTGAAAATCAAGAATTCTGTTATCGTGTTTCCCTGGAACAAGAAAATGAGAAACCTTTCTCGGCTAGCACTGGCTGGTACGCAGATTCCACAAAGGAATAGAGCCTGAAAAACATTCAACTTGCAATCAAGGCAGGTTCCACATATAGGGAAGTTTATGGAAGAACTGGAAAAACACCTGCCAAGTGTTATGCCAATAAAAGGTTTACCGGTAAAGATAGGTTTTCAAGCTTGTTAAAGTATCGTTTGATCTCTTAATATGAGTCCATCGTTGAATTTTCCAATGCTCTTTATTAATCACAAACCATGTCAAATCTCAGGGAATTCTATACCCAGGCATCTAGGTAGAGACTTCATCTTTCTTCCCAAATCCTCTTTCCAAAAACTCCTTCTTCTTAGCCCTTTTCCCCTACCCCCTTTCCACTTCCAGGCCTTCATTACAATACAATGATACTAGGCTGGGGGTAATCAGAGTCTTTGCTCGTGATCTGCTCGTGACTGGTCACCTTCAACAGTTAGTTAGTTCCATCTGTGGAGTTCCAACAGTAACAGTTAGTTCCATCTGTGGAGATCTCAAGGCTAGTACAAGGGTGTGACTAGATAGGAAGCAAGGCCTGCACTGCTGCAAAGCATCTGACTTCTCAGCTACAAGGCATCAAAACCAAAACAGCACACAAGAGTAAAATATTCCACAACACAAGCTAATGAAACTGGCTTGTTTTATAAGGACATCAGCAAAGAGCCTTCACGGTGCAAACAGCTCTTCTGTGGAGGAAACGGTAAGAGCAGGGTTCTATAAGAACCTAACCACACATTTACTGGAGGGAAACCGCCCAGCATTTGTTCTCTCTGGGCTTTACAGAACATAGCTGCCGTAAGTCGTGGGCCTCGGCAATATTTTGTGGCTCCTTTCAACTGTCTTGGAAATGGACGGTGTTTTCCTGAATAGCCGTGATGGACTCATGAGACAGAAAAGCCCATTGTGTAGCACTTTTCCTTCTCAGCCGGTGTTTTGTGTGCATCCGAGCTGCATTCATTCAAACACACTGGAGAGGGCATCTATAGGGGTCGTCTTCACAATGGAAACTATCTCCTTCTAGCCTTTCTCCACAAAGATCTTCTTTGTGCAGGTAATATTTGTTTTTGTGGTCCATATTTCATCCATCTTTTTCATTTCTAGGATTCGAGCGAGGTCCATGAGTGGTCCTGAAGGCAGTATTACCCACTGAGCACCGTGATGGTTTCAGCTTGGTGCTTGGAGAGAGGGAAGGATCCAAAACAGAGCCCAGTGATCTATGTGTTGAGGAAATAGGTTTCAGACTCCTGGAATACTAAGCTGGCTAGCATTAGCAGAACCGGAAACAGAAATGACACAGAAAGACAAAAAGGGGAGCTCCCAAGAGCCCCAAATTTCTCTGAGTGGTAGCCGAGTACTCATCAACGCTTCTCTAAGAAACAAGCCTAAGGGGGCTGGAGAAAGGGACAAGAAAGGGCTCTTCTGTGCGGCGCTAGGAATGGTTTCCTTCCCCATCAACTAGAGTGAAAACACTTCTTAATGTATGTGCTACTGCGCAGAATCCTAAGAAAATGAGGATGAATGAGATAATCAATAATTGGAATCAAGAATGGGAATAAAAGTCCCTGGGTTACAGGCTGTTCCCTGCTTAGCAAAGATTGCGAGCTGGCTTCAAAACGACCGCCTATCTCCACGTGTTTCATTACCTTCTAGAATAATACACAGAAATCTTTGCAGGAAATAAGATGATTTCAGTGCTGCAGCAGTGTGAAATTTTATCTTCAGTGCAAGCAAATATTTTCATATATGCACAAAGTCAGGTAACTGTGATCCAGAACTGTATATAACTGGATGCAGAATGCATCAAAAGATGGCTTTTGGGGTCGAGGTTTCTGAGGCAAGTGTCACAAACTTATAAAAATATTCAGGAAGGCAAAAAAAGAGTTGGGGAAATGGCTCTGTGGATAAGAGAGTTTTCTGCACAGCAGAAGGATATGAGTTCAATTCCCCAGCACTCAGACAAAAAAGCCGTAACATACATATGTTTGTATGTTACATACAAGCATGTGATACATCTGTGCTTGTAACCCCAGTACTGGAGGGTGCAAAGGTGGATCCAGCAAGCTCTTGGGCCAGTGAGCTTAGCTACAACAATGAGATTCGGGTTCAGAAAGAGACCCAGTCTCCAGGGGATAAGAGGCAGAGTGACAAGAGAAGATATCTAATGTCCTCCTCTGGCCCCTGAATGTACAAAATTGAGTGTGCACCGCTATACACAACAGACACACACAAAGAAAGAAGGCAGAACAATTATAAGCATTAACAGAAGAGCATGAAAAATAAATAAACACAAATCACACTTCAAGACAGCAAATGACATGGAAAGCTCACTTCATAGACTCCCTATTTATGGTCGAGTGGACTTAATCCTAGAAAAAGAAGGTTGCTTTACCTATGTTAATAATTAAGCTTTCTACCAACAAGAAAATGAAAATTATCTCACCATCCAGATAGATGAGACAAACATTCTTTACGTTCACCTGTGAAAAAACATCTCACAAAAATAGGTGCAGCTAGGAACATCTTCAAAATACCCAAAGAATCAAATGATCTCAACTCTGTCACTTATCTTGTATCTAGAGCACACACAATCATGGTGCCCACAGGTACAGACAGCCTTCTTTTTCATTTCCAACCTAAATACCTTCTGTTTCTTTCTCATGTTCTATTGTACTTCCTGTGTCATCAATACAATACTGAACATAGATAGTGAGGGCATCTTCACATTCTTCCTATTACTAAGGGGAAATTATTCAGTATTTTATCATTTGCCACAGTTCCTATATTTTTTTTAAACTGAGCAGACTGATAGACACAATGGATTAATTCATTTTTTTCTAAATTTTTATTATTATAAAATTTTGTAAAGATTAATATATAAACAATCATACCTCATTCTCCTATATTTACAGTTCCTATTATTAACACTTTGACATAGTTTCTATCATTTATTCATAGTGCTTTCTCATGATGACTAGACACAAACTCACACACACACACACACACACACACAAGAAATGTTTGTACATGTATCCCCCCAAAAATACATGGCACTATCTAGATTTTTTTATTGCTGTTGACTAAGGGCAGGAGAGTCTATAAGCATCTAGTAAATGGGTATCAAAGATGATGATAAAAATCCTACAATACACAAAACTGCCCTTCCTGAAAGAAAGAATTTACCGGTCAATGTGTTGATAATGCTCAGTTTGAGGAAGAAAATCTATAAGTGTGTGTGTGTGTGTGTGTGTGTGTGTGTGCACGCGTGTGTGTGTATTCCTTTAAGATATGATTTAGGAGCCACCAAGATATTCCAGAGGGTCAAATCATTTGCCACACAAGTGTGACAGCCATGTTCTGAGTTCAGTCTCTGTAACTCGAGGTTGAAGGAAAGAAAAAACAGATTCTCCACAATTGTTCTCAGACCTCAACATGGCATGCACTCCTATACACACACACACACACACACACATATACACATACACACATACATACACACACACACACACTCATACACACCATATAATCATAAATGGAAATAAAAAGATAATTTAGACGTTGCAAAATCCAATAAAATACATGTGATACTCCTACTCTTCATCTCTAGATAGCATAACTGCTATTTCCTAAGAAAAAATATTAGGCACAATAAACAAACACAAATCACATGCATGCAATTAAATACTGATGCTGTAGTATCACCTAAAAATGACACTTTGGGTGTGGCTTTTGAGACCCCCACGACCAGGAGAGATGTTCTCTGAAAAAGGACACAGACAGTTGAGCTGATGGAGGCAACTGACAAATTTTATTCTTAGTCACAGCAATTTTATAATTCCAGAACAGATAGCTGCCTGGGAAGCAAGCCAGAGGACAAACTATAGCTCTGTGTTTAATGAGACCCAGAAACAAAGCTATCATTAATATTGACCATGCAATGTAACACGGGGTACAAAAACATTATGTCCACCCTGTGTTCAGACAGCAGGAAGGTTTCAGTAACCCACGCAAGAGGAGCCACGTTGGGGGACTTTGGCCTTTCGCTGTGCTCAGAGGACCTTCTTTATGACGTGCTCTCAGCATGTCCTCACAATGGGATTCGTTTTCAATTCAGCATCTGGTCCAGATTGCTCTCCTGGGTTAGCTTTGGGTTTGTTTACTTTTGTTTCCTCTCAGAGGTTTCCCTCACCCCTTCTCTATTATGTCACTGACATTCTTTGAAGACTTCAGGCTGTCGGTTTTGTAGAATGCCCTGGAGTTTGGACAGCTCTGGAGATATAACTTGGCTTTGATGAGGGGAGAACGCTACACGGGCCATGCTATGTTCCTCCCCAGCTCACCAGAAAACATATGATGTCAGTGTCTCATGACTGATAATACAAAACTTGATTTCTTGGTTTGTGATTCCCACCATGCTTGTCCACTGGAAAGGGAATCCCCTGCCTTAGTAATTAAGCTCTCCACAGCATAACCGTATGAGTCTCCAGGACGATATGAAGGTACTGTCTCCTAATACCATGGCCTACTTGAATCTCCTATTAAGCAAGCTGGTAAATTATGTTTTTCTACTCCTGTATTTTTCTTTTCACATTTATGAGAAGGTGGCTTTTTTTCTATATATCCATACCCCTAACATTCTCTGTGTACCCTTCCTTCATTGTGAGAGTACACTGTAAGAGCGAAATGGGGCTCGCTGCTCCATGGCTTCCAGTACGGTTTGCTTCATTGGGAGCAAATATAAAAGATGTGGTGAGAGAAGGAGACGGATTACTGTCCACTTCTTGCAGGAGCAACACGGACTACTCTTACCTAGTCAAGATTCCAGATCCTATCAGCCCAACCCTTTCCAGTAGCTCTCTCTCCTTCCAGAAAATGACAGCAATCTCCCTTCCGCTTTAGACTGAGAGGTTGTTGAGAATATTGTCACAACCTGGACTCCTGCCCTGATGTGCGGCCCAGCATCTTCCGGTATGCTTTCCCTTTGTCCATAATTAAATCTTTCTTAGATTACCAACATTATGCCACCCCTTTCCTACTGTGACCCTCTGGGGTTCGGATTCTTTGCTCACTTTCTCCTATTTCTCCTTCATGGGAATCACAGCTGTGGCTGACGTCTCTCCCAGCCTTCTCCGGATCCTTCCCCATTTTTTTGTCATGAAATTCTCACAATAAATCTCTTTGACATATTATCACCTTGCCTCCTACTTCTCAGACCACCTACCCATTCTGACATATTAACTCCAAACATATCCCACACTCTGAGCTGCGGTAAAGGCTTACAGAGGGGCCTATATTAATTGGTACCTGTTCAGAATCTACCTGTTAAAATAGATTCTACTATGTTAGCAAATCATCAAAGCTACCTAAGCAGAATGTATGTCAAAGCAAGGATAGAGCTTGACCAGGGTTAATAGCAGGGTTAAGCTACATGCTAGGAGCATGAGATGTCAAATGTGAAATAGTGCTAACTTGAGTAAATTCTAGCTTAATATCCCTTATATACATTTTTTGTTAACATCAAAAGAACATGGAAAAGTGAATATGCACTACCTATTCACGGAGAAAAAGCAAGTACAGGCAAGTTTCATAACTCCAGCAACAGGTTTAACATTTATAATTGATCCCAAGCCTTCTTTATTTTACTGCTGGAAATCTACCATGAACGCAAACTTGATCGTTACATCTATTCGGTCCCTTCCATCTCATCTTGCACAAGGTAAGGAAGATAGAAAGGTCTTAGTACAGTGTCAATACTTAGTAAAGTGTATGGAGATGTATTTGATTTATTATTCTTTAGATAAATGTGTGAATGGGAAGAGCTCCATTCATTAATAAGAAGTCGGGCTCTCCAGGCTCCCAGGGAGGGCAACTTCTTACTCTAGTGCCCTGTGGCTGAGTAATCCAGATTTTCCCCTCAGACTAAGGGCCCCTGGTCTCATGAGAGGATGCCAAGGGAGTGCCATTTTTGTACTTAATAGTGGCAAAGTTTTAATGAACCCCACAAGGAGATATTTTTCCTGACACTTTTTAAATCTTACTGTGGTTTCCATTCCTTGGAGATCAATTAAAAAGTTTTTTTTTTCTTTTCATCTTTGCCAAGATGCCAGAGGCAGCTTTCGAGCTGTGTGTCTTTAATGAGTTCTCTAAAGGGCTCCTGAGCCAGGCTGGTAGGAGCTCCAGGGGAGCCAAGGTTTAGAAACTTCTGAGAACCCCGAAGTCCATACCCTGGGTAGGCTCAGAGGCACATGTGCCTTTGAATTGGAAACCCTCTGGATCCAGTCAGAACCTCAGAAGAGGGCAGGAGTGTCACTTGACTGGGCTTCTGATTTTTAACATCCTAGTAGGCTGTTGTAGCATCTTCATGCTTAGTTTGCCACTCCATGACACCCAGTCATGTTGAGTGTCCTTCAACTGTTTCATGCTTTCCCCCACCAGGTCTCAGCTTAGAACTTTTGCCCGCTTTAAATTAGGCCATTTATATTCTTATTAAATTACACATTTAGAATAGCTATTCTAAATAGAGGTCCTTTGTCAGAAATATACTGTATAATGAGGCTGCTCCAATGGTGCTGTCAGCTCAAACACAGAATTTATACAGTGCATTACACTTGATCATGTGTAATGAATATGTTATTGATTATGGTAGCTTGGGTTTATTTTTACTTTAAAAACAATCAATATTCTTTGTGTTTTAAGAAGAGCATGAACTTTTCTTTCAAAATAATGTATACTTTATTTATTTATTTATCTATTTATTTATTTACTTGGCTAGAAAGGAGAGCACATACCATAGCACATATGTGAAAGTCAGAAGACAGTTTGTAGAAAGTTGGATCTCTCTTTCCACCACCTAGGTCCCAGTGATCAAACTCAGGTCATCAAGCTTGGCAGCAGCCCCTCTCCTTACCTGCTGAGCCATCTTGCCAGCCCCTTTTCCCTTTCTTAATGGTAGTTTTTAAAGAACAACATATTTTCACTTGAAGAACAATTCATTATTTGGGGAACCTATGTTTGTTAAATGTATGCTAAAAATAGTTGTGATGGATATGTGCATAAGTATGCAACTATGTTACTCTAGAAGAACTGTTCCCTGGTTTCAGTGAGCACACTGAGGTTCAGATCATGATTTGTAAACCATTCTTACACACAGGAACAGGACTTCTTGGATAAATGGCTCATCCAGAGCAAGAATGTACAAGATGCAATTTATATGCTGCCATTTGTACCAGAAAATAAGAAATTTCCAAGAATCATGGAGTGTGTTGGAGAGAGAAGATTCTCCCCAAAATGATAGTATTTGGGAGATGGAGAGAAGAGGGCAAGAAGTTCAAGCCCAGTCTCAGGTATATCACAAGTTCGTTACCAGCTTGGGGCACATGAGATCCTGTTAAGAAACCAGAGAGGTAGCACAAGAGGAAGGAAAGAAAAGAAAAAGGGGGGAGGGGAGAAGGTGGGAAAGGAAAGAGAAAAAGAAAGAGATGGTAACCCACAAACATTTCTCAGTTCATGCTGATACAAACGAACGTAAAACAGTTGACACAAAAAAAGCTCCTTCTGACAGGAATGGCAATTGTAAATACGAAAGCAACTGTGGAAATGAAAGCCTGTCATTTGGCAGCTTGACAGTGGAGATGTTTGTTGAGGATCTACCAGTAAAGTTAAATGTCGTGATAAAACTCTAATATGAATCAAAATGTCAGCCGGGCAGTGGTGGTGCAAGCCTCTAATCTCAGCACTCTGGAGACAGAGGCAGGTGAATCTCTGTGAGTTTGAGGCCAGTCTGATCTACAGAGTGAATTTCAGGACAGCCAGAGTTACAACAGAGAAACCCTGTCTTGAAACCCCCCCCAAAAAAAAGCAAAATGTAAGCACAGCATGAAAATATCTATATTTGCCTATACCCAATGAATTACAAAGAGAGCGGGATGATGCTTTATGATTAGAAAGGCTGATTGCAACATATATCAAAGTTAAAATGCTACCTGAGGTAGAAGGTTCAATACTGCATGGCCCCTGATGTATGAGATGTTAGTCCAAAATTGCATCTTAGATACCCTTGTCACACTATTACAACGTGTGTCCTGTTAGGAAATGCTGCATCAGAGAGAGACACACATAACAGCACACAAGGTCCACAGTCTTTAAAATCATTAAGGACACGAAATTCGGAGAAAGACTGAGGGACCAGAAGAGGATGAAAAACAGACAAACGATCCAAGGTCCTGGGTAGAGCCCTGAGCAGAAAGAAACCCTGCCGAAGCTGCAGAATTTCAGAATTCCCACAGTCTCTGTATATGAGACCACAGTTTCAGAAATGTCTTCTCCATAACTGAAGGCTTTATGTGGCGGCTATGTGAGATTGGGTCTTCAACCCTGTGAGATTCGCATGGGAGCATTCCGTGCTAATGGGGAAACTTACCTGCTGTTTGCGCTCAGAGAAGCCTGCGTTCAGAGAAGAAGCCTGAGCATTAGACGGGAGAAGAGAGGGACAGCGGAAGAGATGGCACACAGGTTAGCAGGGGCTTCAGGAACATCTGGGAGGTTTGGGTTGTGTTTTTGCTAATTTTTCTGTAAATTGCTTAAAACTGGCTGGTTTTTTTAAAGAATTATAAAGAAAAGAAATTCACCTCTAAAGCAAAATCATCCTTTACAGTCTACATTAAAATCTTGAAGTCTCAACTTAAAATAAGGTACTGGATTTTTAAGCCTTCCAAAGCTGTTTTTGCCCATAAGCAAACTTTTGGATGCCATTGGCTTAACAATGCTGGAATTCTCCACATGAACTATTTTGCTTTTACAATTCTAATTTTCATTAGATTGGTTTAAGAACAAAATAGTTATTGAACAGATAATATGGCTGGATGCACTTATTAAGTGTTAAAACAGTGAAAAGACTAAAGAAATTGCAAAGCTTCTGCCATAAAAGAGTCAAATAATAAGTGGAAACTTTATTTATAGTAAGTGAAAACACGGCATCTTTAACCTTAACAAGAAATAATGTGAGCGAGGCCAGAAAGAGGGATCAGCTATTAAGAACACATTCTTCCTGCAGAGGACTCAGGTTCAGTTCTCAGCGTTCACGTGACAGCTCACAAGCATTTGTAACTCCAGCTCTCGAGAACTGACAGACACGATAGACACTGGGCACACATGTGGTGCACAGACACACATCCACAAACGTCCACACACATAAAATAAGCAGGCAAAACGTCCACACACAAAAAAATAAAAATAAATATTTTAACTTAAGAATACAAGTAAACTAATAATTAATGTATAGTTCTTAATCCCCGCACTCAGAAGGCAGAGGCAGGCAGATCTCTGTAAGTTTGAGGCCAGCTTGGTCTGCAGAGTGAGTTCCAGGACAGCCAGAGTTACAACAGAGAAACCCTGTCTCAAAGAAGGAAGAAAAGAAAGAAAGAAAGAAAGAAAGAAAGAAAGAAAGAAAGAAAGAAAGAAAGAAAGAAAGAGAGAGAGAGAGAGAGAGAGAGGGAGGGAGGGAGGGAGGGAGGGAGGGAGGGAGGGAGGGAGGAAGGGAGGAAGGAAGGAAGAAAAGAAAAGAAAGAGAAGTAGAAGCTGGAGGAATGACACAGCAGTTAAAAGCACCTGCTGCTCTTGTAGATGACCTGAGTTCAGTTCACTTGGTGGTTCATAACTACCTGTAACTCTAGTTCCAAGGAATCTGATACCTTCTCACCTACACAGGCGTGAGGCATGTCCAGGGTACGTATGAATTTATGTAGGAAACATTCGTATGCATAAAATAAAAATAAATAAAAATTATTTTGAAGATTGAAAAGCAAGCTAAATCAATCTTTTAAAAGTATAAGTTTATAGTGTGGCATAGTAAATGTCTATTTATTCTTCCATCTTGCTCCCATTAGAACTCCCAATATTGGTTGGTATTATACCCAGCATGCAAATGAAGAAATGATTTAGACATGTTAGCTATTTATCCAAAGTCATAGAAGTAACAACAGCAGAATAAGACTCGAGTCATGAATATAAACCTGTTTCTAATTTTACTCAGTAAGTATGTATCTGAAAATTAAAGAGTTAAGGCAAGTTGCAAAGAAAGTCTTTATTCACAAAACTACTATTGTTTAATACATGGAAAAAATTTAACTATCTAAGAAATAATTCAGCTAATTATGTCCTGTTCCCATAATGGGATATCATTGTATTTACATGCATTGATAGATTGCCTAGATTATTATGGTTAGTGGTAAACATCGTAGGAAATATTATACACAGTATGAATATTATTGTATTGAAATCTGTAAAATTAGCAATTTTAGTTCTGTCTGAGCAGTGATTTTCATTTTTTTCTACCACAGGCATGTATGCTAAAACACCTTACAAGATGTTCTGTGTAATAAACATAAGGCTTATTGAAACTAAGCAGGCAGCAGAGTGTCTGGCCAAATGGCTTATACATGAACATGTCTCTGAGGCTCTCACTGTGCAATATGCCAGACAGAGAACAAGGTGCTAGTTAAGGCATGGGATTTACAAGTACTCATATCCAGCTTTAAAGTTGAAGATTCCTTTAATCTCTTAGGTTGTTAATTTTTCTCATTCAGATGCAGCCATTCTACTTTGAGTATGTATTTACAATTGTTGCATAGAACTCATAAGAAAGGTTCCAATCCCTGCTCCTGGCAGACTCCAGACTCCACTGAAATTTTGTTTCTGTTACCATTACTTATTAAGCTTATAAAGTGTAGATTCTCTTTCCAGAAATAAACATGAACTCAGGTCAAGTTTTTTATATACAGAAAGCAGCAAGACATACATCCACACAGAGAATATACTGAAGAAAATATACAAGCTTAAACTAGAACCTTCTAGTGTATGCCAAAAGAATTTATATATCGCTGGCCATGTAGCAATTCACTGTAATGTATAATACGTCTTATCTGTAATCGTTCAAATGATGGGGATTTGCAGGCAGATATGCAGATATGCAGGCAAGCATATCTCAGATATTTGACTATCCCTACATGACAAAGGGGAGGTATCTTAGTACCTTGAGCCTTTGAGGACATTTAAGATTCTATAAGAGGACATTTGCATACCAAACATCACTAAATAATGTGGATCTCACCTAGATATTAATCTGGCAGCTGAAGAAAAAAACTCATTCTCAACATTGGCTTCCCAAACTCTTGGATTTTTCTTTGACCTATCCATATTTTAGTAATTAAAAGATGAATCCTTTCTACTTGTTTGATCAATGATAAACCAATACTATTTGATAAATGCTCAGATATTTCGAGTGTTTTACAGAGAAATGTAAGTTGTTATTGAGATAAAAAATGTCTCCTGGATGTCCTGAGACTAACAATAATCATAATGTGAACCTGTGCCCACTATACAGTGAGAATTGTTGATCACTTGCAAGAAATTCATTATTAAACTTTTAGGAAAAAGCAATTACTTAATTAGTAAAGATCAACCTATTTGTTGAGAAAGAGGAAAGTATAGATTAAAATTAATATTATGTTTTCTTAAAATGAAGCTTTTTGGCTGGGGATGGAAATCTACATCGCTAGACTCTGACTACTGCATTCTTCCCAATTCTCCAGGATGGGGACGGTGAGGGATGAAGGGAGCACTGTGAATTATCTAATTCTGGAGCTTCAAAATAATAGTTTTTAAATTTTTTTCTCGTTCTCTTTTATTCATTTGGTTTTGGTCCATCTGTCTTTGCTATTTTTAACTTTGCTATCAAAATTCTTTTGTTTGAAATGCCTTATTAACTTATGATCAAACTAAACCTGGACAGAAGAATCTTCTGAAGAGAGAAGACACACTGTTAAGGAGAAAGGGCGGAGAGAGCATAGAAGTGAAGAGGCGGTGAAGGGAAGACTAAAAGGGAAGAAGGGAGATGAGAAGATAAGAAGACAAAGAAATGAGAAGGGAAGAAAGAGAGAAACGGAGAAGTGAGAGGAGCTGAGGATGCAGCTTACAAGCGGAATGCTGGACCAGCAAGCAAGAGGCCCCAGATTCAACCCACAGTTCTCAGACTCAGCAAATACAGTATGGAGGCCAAAAAGCTCCGGAGCTCCACACAAGAACTGGTGATTTAATTAGACAAAAGAATAAACGGTGTTGAACCTGAATCTATGGCTACATCTGATAAATCAATGTCTACAATTCTGAAGCAACCTGAGCTACAGGATGAGACCCTGTCTCAAAAAAAAAGATTTTAGGGGAAATAATAAAATTTAACATGACAGGGGAAAAATCTCAGAAGAAAACTAAGCATCTCATGTTGACTACGCAGGTTTGAGATGCTTGAGTTATCTTCAATCTGCTCCTAGTCTTGAAGAGTCTATGAATGCAACATCTTTGGATCTTCCTATGTATGTAATTTTAAGTATATATATTTCCATTAAATTTTAAATTTTGCAAAGTAGTTTTGACTTACTCAAAAATAAAGCACCATCTTTGCACCATGCTTTGTGAAACACTTTTATTATATATATATAAAGCCCACAAAATGTTTAACAATGGAATTGGAGGTGATGGGAAATTTTCAAAAATCCAAGAAACTTACAGATGTGTCTTTGGGAATCATATTTATTAATACCATTTAATTCATTGAATATATAGCACTGATTTTTCTGTGTTTGAAGATGTCATAATTCTTTTTTTCCCCTTTGATATACTATGATCCTGGGAAATATAAGAGGTGAAAGGGACTCTCATCCCATAGTTGGAGGATACATGAAGAGAAAATCCCATGACCTTCCTGGTCACCAACCCATTCTAAATGTGTTGAAGAATTGAGGATATTTGGGTTGCCAGAGTGCAAGATGTGCTTCTGGGATAGTGCTACAAGCTCCTTTCCAACGCAGTTGATTTTTGCCAGGGAGAACTGTCAGTGACTTTACTTCTGCAGTCCTTAATTATCCACTTTCCCACTTTTTGGCACCATATTTTCTCATTAGTCCTCATTTTACTTATCTGGTAACAATTACTTTAAATTTTCATAGTGAGTTGTTCTAAACTTGCATTGAAATTTTGATTGACAGCCTGATGGCAGGCTCTTAGGAAATTACGATTACTTGTTGCGAAAAAAATCACTTTGTTAATGTCAATGAAAAATGGGGAATGATGCTAAAATGTGCTTTATTTTTCCCTGGAGGCAACGATGATTTCTAGCAACTCCAGTTTTGTTTTATTTTACATTTCTTATAGCATTTTATTATTTGTAATTATGTATTTTATATAAAAATATACTCAATAGTGAAAACGTAAAATCCAATCTGCAGCTTCAGAATGGCTATCCAAACTATATGAAAGTTCATTGAGATGCACATATTTTGCATTTGGTTAACTTTGTAAGTTTTTATAATACATTTATGAAATTAAAATAACAATTAACTACAATGTATCTTTGTCCAGGAAAAAAAAAATCTTGCTCCTGAAAAGGTAGTCAAAAGTGCTCATGGCTAAAGTGAGCATTTTATTTCATGGCTCCTAGCCACTGGTCTCACTACTATGAGCTTCATGTTCTTCCCGTCTGCCCACTGACCATGACATCTTTAATTGACATTATTTCTTACCAAAGCTTTAACAACTAGACATTGGCATTTACCCATGTATCTTTAATGAACTCCAAAACAATACAGCTAATTCCTTGTTTCACAAGGCCTTGTATATATTGCACAAGCGAATCACACGCATCACGTTCAAGTGCATAGTCTTCTTAAAGCCTGACCTTTTAATATGCTCTTCACTGCTGAGATGCAAAACAACAGATGTAGTTCCTCCCCTTCCTTGTCATTACTAGACCACACGGCTCACAGATTAACAACATGAATCTCTCTCTAAGAAAGAATGAATTGTATTCTGATTAGTGAATCTTGGCTACTTCTCTACAAAACTTCACCTAAACAACATATACACTTCCTATGCACATACGGGAGGATAAGAAAACATTAAAGGAACCTCCGTTTATACTTTATTACATAAATATGAATACAAGCCTGATAATTTCTCTCAGTCTGAGAAACTATCGATCACCAATTTCACTGCACACTGGTGTCATATTATCAGAGTGATGGGGATCAGATACATAGCCATCTGTAATTTGGCTTCTGTCTTTCATTTCTTTCTGTATCTTATATCCAATTTGAGCACTATATGGAATGGCCTGATGATACACATCACAGTATGCGAAAGTCAGTAAACGTGTTTTTCTTTTCTTATCTACCAAAATCCACGTTGAAATCAGCTCAGGCGTAAGCATAAGGATGATGCATGTCTGCCTTTTGAAACCACACTTGATCCCTTATGAGGCAAGATGAAGACTCTTGAACCCATCACCATCCAGTAACTGTAGGAGTGTTATCTATAGCATGGTCCCAAGAGTATATACTCCTCTACTGGAAGAAATTATTATGTGTTGATATAGTTGAGCATTACATCATCGCCTGCCAGATCTTTCCTCTAAACTTCCATCCCCAAAGCCCATAGAAGAGGAGAATGATAACCAGCACTTTGTTCTCCCAATAGACATTAAGTACGAGCTTTGTGCATCATTGTCTCCTTAGGGACCCTTGGAGATAATCAGAGAGGGCTTGGTGAAGATGAGCTCACCATAAAACCTACCTTGCAAGTGTTCCTGTCACCGTGCAGGCTGCAGACCTTGCATCAGCTCTCATAAAGAGAACACTGAGAATTCCTGTATGTGGAAAGTCCTTCTGCAGAAGCTACTAGAAAAGTTAAGACTCTTAGGTCTGACCTTCAGCTCTCCTGATCCCAGTGCAGCTTATTCCAAATGTGATCATATTTCTGAAGCAAGGCCAACTCCGGTACCACGGTGAGTAAAGAATCTTTTGCCAAGTACAACCATTTAGTGGGCCTGGGTTTGATGGGAAAGAAAGGCTTCAGAAATCATTACACTGAATGGGAAACACTGGGGCTGATTCTGAGCAATGAGTGTTCTGTACTTAAGATGAAGTTAGCATTTTCAGACATTGAGTCATAAATTTTGCATTGGGAATAACCCTTGATCATTTAGTATTTCTACATTTGTACAGAACATTTGCTCTTTCTGTTTGTATAGCTCCTGTGGCCATATTTGTGATAGTTTGGAAACCAGAGAGAAAAATGTTGAAAAACTTGATCAATATGAAATATATCCTTTTCATTTTACTCGTAACGCAATACACATCCCATTCATGCCATCCAT
Organism: Cricetomys ansorgei; assembly: GCA_026225945.1. NCBI lineage: Eukaryota > Metazoa > Chordata > Mammalia > Rodentia > Nesomyidae > Cricetomys > Cricetomys ansorgei. Next base: position 25,097 of record JAMJFZ010001448.1, read on the forward strand.
CTGTCATCCACCCACCCATTATCCAACCAGCCACTGTATTAGGTACTGAGTTGTGTGGGTTACAGTTCCAGGAACAGCATCCAGGAAAATCAGCCTTGAAAGGGGATGGGATGATACAGGAGAAGGGTTACATTGTTCAGTCCTTACTTAACTAACTTTTTACCTTAACACTGACTCAAGAACTACTTCCGTTGCTGCTGGTCATGTTAATTCTTTACTCATGCCTCCAAAGGAAAGAGCCATAGTTGAAAGATAACATCAAGATTTAAAAACATGAAAATAAGCTTTGTTTGCTGGAGCGTTAAGACTAGTAAACACAGAGTGAAACAGACTCCCCTTGAAGCTGCATTTGTAATCACTTCTTAATTAACTCATTTGCATACTTGCTCTTTAATCATTTGTTGAGTTCCTGCCATGTGCACTGTACTCTGCGTAATTCATCAAACAGGAGAGACTTAGCTGAGAAACTAAGACACTAAAACATGAAAACTGAATAGAAAGCAAAACACATGAAACATGGTTACAATCTCTTCTCAAAAATGAAATGGCTAGTTATTCTGAAAAATAAAAACTCTGGCAGTCACCATGACAGTAAAAAATGAGGATCTTGCGATCAAAAATAAATGTATAATTGAAAATACCATATGACAGTTTGTGATCATAACTATGTGCTACCTGTAATGGATTTTCATTCTTTGTTACTATGGATTGAATGATTTGACGTAATGATTCTGAAAGTGATTGCTGACTAAAAAGGCACACAGTGTGCATGATGGACCAACCTTCTATTTATGTAACACCTGATCCATGTTTGTCTTTGCTCTTCAGCACACATCTCTCTGCCCACAGAAGTGGCCACCAAAGGGACTCTCACGAGGGCATGACAGAGAACCAGACATGGGTCCCAGAGTTCATCCTGCTGGGGTTTCCACTCAGCCCGAGTATGCAGATGCTCCTTTGCGGCCTCTTCTCCTTATTCTACACTTTCACCCTACTGGGGAATGGAGTCATTCTGGGGCTCATCTGGCAGGACTCCAGACTGCACACCCCCATGTACTTCTTTCTCTCCCATCTGGCCATTGTCGATATTTCGTATGCTTCCAACAATGTCCCCAAGATGTTGGCAAACCTTCTTGAAAAGAAGAAAACTATTTCTTTTGCTCCCTGCATAATGCAGACATTTTTATACATGGCCTTTGCTCACACTGAGTGTCTCATCCTGGTAATGATGTCTTATGATCGGTATGTGGCCATATGCCACCCCTTACAGTACTCTGTCATCATGGGTTGGAATGTGTGCACCATCATGGCTGTTGCTTCCTGGGCATGTGGATCCCTCCTAGCCCTGGTCCACGTAGTCCTCATCCTGAGGCTGCCCTTCTGTGGGCCTCGTGAAATCAATCACTTTTTTCTGTGAAATCCTGTCTGTCCTCAAGCTAGCCTGTGCTGACACAACGCTCAACCAAATCGTTATCTTCGCTGCTTCTGTGTTCATCTTAGTAGGACCCCTCTGCTTGGTGCTGGTATCCTACACACTCATCCTGGTGGCCATCCTGAGGATCCAGTCAGGGGAGGGCCGCAGGAAGGCCTTCTCCACCTGCTCCTCCCACCTCTGTGTGGTCGGTCTCTTCTTTGGCAGCGCCATCGTCATGTATATGGCCCCCAAGTCCCAGCACCCCGAAGAGCAGCAGAAGATCCTTTCCCTGTTTTACAGCCTTTTCAACCCCATGCTGAACCCTCTGATCTACAGCCTGAGGAACGCTGAGGTTAAGGGTGCTGTAAAGAAAAAGCTGTGGAAGGAGAGACCAAGGTGAATACCCTGGGAGACGTTAAGATGTACAGTGTATTTTCTATGAGACTGTGGGACTGAAAATAAAAGTGCTTTACAGTCTGATCTCGCTGATTTCTGAGGTCATGATTGTATTTTGATTAGATTTTCCCCCTAAGCATTGATATTAACTGACTCCCAATGGCACAGGTCACAAAGACAAGAGTCAGAAAGCAGCAAATAAGGAGCCAGGAATTCCTCCTGTCACTTCCAGAACTACCTAAGATTTGATTTCTCATTATTTAAGTTGTATTTCTCTGTGGTTTCCTTTTAAAGTGATTTCCATCTTTCTTATTGACGTAAGTGTATGCTAATGAACTTATACATAAGCTGCTCCAGTATATGCCTCTAACAATGTCAGATAAATACTGATCTTAATTAAACAGCTCCTACTGAGAATGTAGCGTGGGCTAGGAATGGAGGCAGTGCCTGGTACGTGACTTTACCACAAAGCTCATCCAAATGAGCAGATGAATCAAGTTCTATGAAAAACAACATTTAACTGTATGGGTTCTGTTTTGTTTTGTTTTTCCAATGAGAGACAAAGAATGGCCAGAATGCTATTTTGTTTAATTTCCTCTCATTCTAGACCATTTAACTGAACAGATTTGCAGAGAAATTGTATTTAGAATAAACTTGGGAGAGGGCTTTGGAAGAATTCAGATTGTAAGGCGATATGGGTGTCAGTTCACCATTATTGCAAGTGCATAAAACAGTAGAGGAGTAAGAAATATTGCATAGTAAAGACATCGAGGAAACAGATAGTTGTTTAAATCCTATAGATCTCTAGACCAAAGATACAATAAGTATGACAACAAGACTTTTAGGAATCTCAACAAAATTCCAAGTGCACTTTCCCCGGATGATGTGAGTAACCCTTCCTGGGCCTGTGTAGTCAGGATACGAAAGAGCTGTTGAGTTTATTTTATCATCAGGCGTGGACATAAACAGCTCCTAATCAACCAGCATGGTGTGATAAAGTGAGTTCCTTACCGCAGTGAGATTCTAGAGCGGCCTCTCTTCTCTACCTTTCTAGCGTTGGTGACATTCAAGTGTATCACACTTGGTTCTACATTATTACCTGCTGTCCATAAATCTTTCTAATCACCTTACCCCAATTCTTTCTATTTCATTTTCACTCCTTGCCTCTTGTCATTATTTTATCTCTACGATAATTGGGCTTTTCTAGTCATTGGAGACCTTCAACTTTTGTTGCAGAACCTACACAAGAGCAAAAACCTGAATAAATCAATTTTGCTGGTTAATGTCACTATCAAGTACTGTAAAATTATCGTAGTTTTATGACTGGTAGATTAAAACAAAACATTATTTTCATAAGCTCAATGTTTTTCTAAGTTATCTTGAGCCATTTTACACTCTCTAGATTGTCTACCATGTAATACAGTTGCAAGGCTTAAGGCTCTCTGGGATGCGTCCGGTCTCAACTCAGTTTTAAAATGCTCAAGAAAAATCAGACCAAAAAGATCAAACTTGCACAGTACACACAAATTAAACTAGTAACTAGTATCCATAAATTCCAAATATTTGTCCTCTAGCTCATCAGAGAGACTCTGATAGAAAGATCTACACACATAAATGTGTGCATGCGTGATAAACTTCAGAAATACCTGAGTGTGAGAGGTGGCTATTGTTTCTATATTTGAAACTCATTTGTTAATAACCACAGTATTTTGGTGTCATGGCCTCTTTAGATAAACTCTTCCCACATGAGTCACAGCTCTCAAAGGCCGAGAGAAAGTCAAGGAAGGATGGATGAATTATGTTAAAATTCTCCCTAGCATTTTCCAAATGTCACCCTGTTTTCCCCAACAGCACATAAAAATATGCATTATTTTCCTGAATTAATAGATGTGGAGACATATCCATTCAGAATGATTTGGGAATGTCCTATGCCGCACGGCTAGTAGCTGCACAGGGTTGAGCTGAGCTTGGAGCAGCGTGCTCTCTGAACAGCACACACTCTCCCCGCATGTGTTAGGCTCAGCAGCCTTATGATGGGTGAGTCTCCAGAGTTTTACATTATTATGGCCAAAGCATACTAGAAACAATACATTCTTTAGCCAGTCTATTTTCTAGGGAATCACTGTTATCCATGCACAGAGTAGACACTTTTGCACAGTAGCCTTGATTGGTCTCCCTCAATAACTCCCCCTCCATGCCTCTCTGCAAAAATCATAGGGCATCATAGCAGCGGGAGGAACTAGGGGTTCCACCAGGCCTGGAATCCCGGCCTTCTTCCTAGCAGCAGATTCGCCTGCTTATTTTCTTTTCCTTTATGAAAACTGATTTCCCAGAAGCTTCCCATCCTCCTGCGCACACAGATCCTGGGCAGGGCTCTCTTCCCAGTGCTATGTTCATAGCACTAAAGCAAAGTGAGAATCTGGTGCAGGCTAGGCTTTGATGCTTGCTCTGTTGGATTGTTTTAGCTGTGTTGGGAATTACTAAATACATCAGCTTCTAAGAGTAGTTTAGTTTCTGCAAGTTTGACTGTATCACTGGTCAAGTATAGATGATAATGTTTTCCTACTTATTTCACATGAGTTTTAAGGGTGCTAAATGATATTATACGTGTGAATTTGATTTGAAGATATGATTTTTATAAGAACTATATATGAACAATATCTATAGAAATAATCACATAGTAAGACCAAGTGATGGGAAAATTCATGATTAAACAGCCATGGAACTATAAAATCTAATTTTACTTTAACAACTTATAAATTATTACAGTATTTACTAAATAATGACAATATATCAAAATCAACAGCTATTTGAGCTTCTTGGTTGTATGATTTTGCTTTTATTTGGTTGCTGTTTTTTTTTTCATTTGTACATCATCATTATTTCTGTCTCAGATAAGTGACTAATAGTATACAAAGTACAGGAATCTCTACTAAAGTCAGACCAGTAACAAAACCAGGACCCACCTCCCTGCAAATGTGGATCTTGGGAGCTGCTGCTGGGGAAAGTTACATATGTTTGGTTGCTAATTTGGGGAAAGAGCTTTATAAAGAGATGGAAGAATAAATACACTTCACCTTCATTGCGAAATCATTTTCATTGTTCCTGCTAGGAGATAAATTAGTAAGAATAATTCTACATAAAATGTTATATTCTGTACATAGCTTCAATTCTCAATGATTATTTTTTCATTGTTTAGTTGGCTTAGAACATAATAGATTCTATTGTGACATTTTAATGCATTAGTATCACAAACAGGTACTTTATAAAGATTCTTGAAATAGCATTTAGAAATGAAAAAGAGATACAAAAATGATTAGTCTGTAGTTTTGTTATGGTCAATCTCATTTAGTTTTATTTCAGTGACCATATGTTGTATTTCTGAGATTCGTAATTTGTCCTTTAGTGATCGGCTGTTTCCTCTTTTATTGTTAATTTCTTAGCCATTTAAAGTAATGGCTATACATTTAAAACCTCTGTTTACGTGTTCGAAACTCACAGATATGACGTAATTCTGAGATATCTCTTTCCTGATGGCATGAGATAATTGCCATGAGATGAGACTCTGTATTCCAGTTCATATCGATGTGGTTCTTTTTCTTGGTAGCTTCAGAAACTGGATTGATAGGTTATTGTAGAGAACAAGTACTTTCCCACCCTTCCTCCTTACCTCGTGGTAATAATCTCCTGTCTGCACTCTTAACAACTCTCAGATGCTATCTGCCCAAAACCCCTCCACTCACCACCATGGTTCTTTGCTTATATTGTCTGACATCCCAGCATCCTCTGCGGCCACTTCTCACATCGCTCACCATGTTCTTGCCAGTGTCCAGGATATTAGAAACATCTGCAGAAATGTATACAGAAGAACTATCGATGAATGAACAGACACAGCAATCACTGTAAATAGCTAGCCTGGGAAAATTAAGGACAAAAAGAGACGGAATGGTAAGATTTTGTCTGTCTTGAACTTGTGCAAGGCTTGTGCATGTTGTCATAACCCCTGGCTACAAGTTCTCATATTCAACTTCCTTGTTGAAACACAGTTTCCCTGTAGTCATCCATTACCCACGGCTCTTACAAAATTTCTACCCCCTCTTCTGCAATTATACCTAAGCTTTGGGAGGAGAGGTTGTGATATTAATGTGCCATTTGGTGCTAAGCATTCCCAAATCTCTTCGCCTTGACCTGTTGTGGGTCTCTGTGCTAATTGCCATCTACTGCAAAAAAGACACTTTGATGATGAGGGGTGAGAGATGAACTAATTTACATACATAAAGATACGTTATTAAGAGTCATTTTAATACTATGTCCATTTAAATCCCAGCATAGAGAAGGGAGGTGGACATGGAACTCCACCCCTAGCTGAGGGATTATTGACAGGTGCTGGGAGGAGTCAGTTTTATTTAAGGGTGTGGCCCCTGTAGGTTGTCCATGCTCCAGTGAAGGGACACATCCAAGAGTATATCAGCAGTACAAACTGGACTTACTGAATTAAAAAAAAAGAGAGAGAGAGAGAACACAAATTTGGAGGTGGGGAAGGAGGGGTCTCTCTGGAAAAAGCTGGGGAGTAGGGATGAATATGATAAAAAGGCATTGCATGAACTTCTCAATGAACTAATGAGATATCAAAAGAAACAGAACGACTGTCCTGCATTCCGAAGAACACTGGGTAGGAGGCAAAAGTAGTTGTTTCTTGCCTTTCCCAAAGGGAAAAGTGAGCCAATGAGTAGGTTCACTAGAGAGACAGAATTAAAGTCAACATGAGAAAATATTCTCTGGCATTATGAGCTATCCAGCAAAGAGGTTTTATGAATGGCTGTGCAGCCTTCGTGTAAGCACACTGGAATGTGAAGAATTCATATTGGAAAGTCATTTCAAGATCCTCTCCAAGCTCTCTTCAGTCTTAATTTTTTTATGATATCACATCATCTCATGTTCTTGTCTTAATGTTGAAGAATTTAAACTAATTTGAAACAAGCTTGTAATGATCCAACGATGTCCAAATGGTTAAGGAAACATTTAAAATTCTACCTAGCTCTTCTGAGAGTTGAGCAGACTCATCAGAAAGAAAAACTCAAGTGAGAAAACCTATCTGTGTGTGTTCCATATTTCTAGTTCTTTCTCTTTAGTTCCCACACCAGCACACGATGATACTCATAAATGCGTGTGGTTTCGCATTTTAAGATGTAGTCCTATCTCCAGTGATGTAACAGCTCAATAATTTTTTGTTTTCAACACAAAGCAGTGACAGGTAAGTCAGAAAGAGAGGAAATGATAGTGCAAAATGAGCTTCTAAGGTAATGAGCATCTCTGCGGGGGAGAAGCAGAGCGCACAGGCAGCCCGGTGAGAGGCACACACACCATGGGGTTGATGTTGGGTTTGCAAGTATGGTCTCCATAGAAACAGCAATGTTCTTGAGAGCTAAAGAACTTAGACTACTTGATGTAATAATGAGGAACCAAAGCTGGGAATCTTTCTTAAAATAAGGAGACGGGAGAGGGCAGGAGGAACTCCCACTTAAATAGTCTGCCATAAACTGCTTTGCTTTCCAGCAGCCTTATGAGAAATACAGGGCGAAGACATGACATGGCACAGGCCTGGTGCTCAAACACTGCACCCCGCCACCTGCTGCGGGTGCAGAGCTTCAGTGCACTCAATGTCACTCAAAATTATTACCACGAGGTAAGGAGGAAGGGTGGGAAAGTACTTGTTCTCTACAATAACCTGTCAATCCAGTTTCTGAAGCTACCAAGAAAAAAAACCACATCGATATGAACTGGAATACAGAGTCTCATCTCATGGCAATTATCTCATGCCATCAGGAAAGAGATATCTCAGAATTACGTCATATCTGTGAGTTTCGAACACGTAAACAGAGGTTTTAAATGTATAGCCATTACTTTAAATGGCTAAGAAATTAACAATAAAAGAGGAAACAGCCGATCACTAAAGGACAAATTACGAATCTCAGAAATACAACATATGGTCACTGAAATAAAACTAAATTTGCTCAGTTAGGAACAAATTCATCAAATGGGCTAATTTCTGGACCGATCGCATAGAAGGAAAAAGGCAATACTGAAAAACAGAAGGGCTGGGGGGATGGCTTAGGAAGTAAGGTGCTTGTCCAACAAGTGCGAGGACTGGAGGTCTGATTCCTAGAACCCAAGTGAATGCTGAGCAGGTATAATGGTTACACGTTATTCCAGTGCTTTCAGGACAGAGAAAGGGGACCCCTGTAGTAAGCTGGCTAGGTAGACGAGCTGAACTGGCAAGTTCTGGCTTTAGGAGACCTGCCTCAGTATATAATATGGAAAATGATCCAGAAAGATAAACAGCATTGACCTATTACCCCTCCCACATGCATGCATATACATACCCACACACATGTGAATACACATAACACATTCACGCAGTGGATAATCCTTTTAATGTGCTTTTGATTTGGGGTTGCAAGTATTCCACTGAGACTTCTTGGGTCTATGTTCATCAGAGAGATTGGCCTCTAATTTTCTGTTTTTGTTGAATCTTTGGTTTCAGTACCAGATAATATGGCTTCAAAAAATAATTTGGAAGTTCCTTCTTTTTCTATTTTATGGACAAATTTGAAGAATATTGGTATTTGTTTTTCTTTGAATGGCTGATAGAATTCTGGATTGTATCTATCTTGCTCTGGGCTTTTATTAGTTGTGAGATGTTTTAATTATAGCTTCAGTCTCATGAGTTGTTATGAGCGTACTTAAATTATTTACTTAATTGTCATTTAATTTTGGAAGGGAGTATATATGCAGAAATTCAAGCTTAATGAAATATAGATGTTTAAAGGAGGACCTTTGTGTATATCCATAGCCATTAATGTTTCCACCAAAGATATAAGGTAGACAATTTTTACTACATCTTGTGTCCAAATATGTTCATTTTGTCTTTATCGAGTGATAGTTTATCAGAGTATAAAATTATAGAGTAGCCCTTTCCTTAGCACTTTCAATATATTTTCCTGGCATCTGTTTGTCAAAGAGAGTGTCTTCTAAAACAATACTTACTATGATTTAGGCATGATGGCATGAGTCTGCAACCCTAACAGTGAGAAAATGGAGACAGGTAGAGTCCAGTGAGTTGGTGGACAGAGAAGCTCCAGGACCAGTTACAGATAATGTGAAAAATGGTTAATAAAAACATCCGAAGACATCTTCTGGCTTCCACATGTCTACATATGGGCAAGTTCATTAGCACACACACACACACACACACACACACACACACACACACACACACACACTCACACAGTGACCGGATCCATTTCGTGTTGTTTGTATGTTTGTATGTACATGTGTTTAGAGCTGACCACTCGGTATTGGACCCATTTAGAGTGATCATCTCTGAAGAAGACTAATTCTTCTCTCAGTGGCTTTTAGTTGCCTATAGCTCTTCATCTAAGGGTCTTTTGAGATTTCCTCCATCCTCATTGGAATGTCAACTGGTGTTGTTATTATCTAGGGCCTGCTTTGGCAAGCATGCCATTGATACATCATTGGTTCAGCTTCTCTGTAATGTCCAGAAGACTATCTTACAGCATACATGCTGGTCCTCTGGCTCTTACAGTCTTTCTGTCTCCTTTTCCATGATGTTTCCTGAGCCTTAAGTGTAAGGTTTGTGTTTAGATGTACCAACTGGGGCTGGTTACCACATTGTTACCAATTCCCTGCATTTTGAGCAGTTGTGGATTTCTGCAATGACCTCTGTCTGCTGCAAAAAGAAGCTTCTTTGATGCAGGGATGGAATTACTCTTATCTGTGGGTATAAGAGTAAGAATGAAACCAGAAACTATATTGACTTAGGAAAATAGAAGCAATAGATTTTCCTTTAGGACCTCTACACTAAGATGCAGTTGCAGATGTGAGTTTCTTCTTATTGAGTAGTCTTAATACTTCTGGAGACATATCAGACCATGTAAAGGACAGGCAGGAGCCAACACAATACTGCATTAGTGACAGTAGAACCAGCCATCCATACCTCTTGCCCTCTGTTTAAGTCTAAGCCTCATGTCAGTTCCTCCAAGATGGACATGGGGAGTGAAGAGACCTCTTAATTTGTTTCTCTTCCCAATATAGCCACACTGAATAAATCCCCTTTCTCTTCTTTTCACTATTGCTTCTCTCTTTGATTGATTTAACGGGTTCATGTGGCCATGCCTAGCTCTTAGGACTACTAGAGCCTAGCTTCAGGTCCTAACAAGTATTTTCACAGTGCCAGGGAATAACCCAGGAACCATCTGCATTCTAGGTAAGTGCTCTACCACTGAGCAAGCCTCTAGAGCTCCTACCGTTTAAATCTCCGGACTTTGCTTTGGTCCTGAGACATTCCTGATTTCACTTTGTTTTTTATATTGTTTTCCTTTGTTCAGATAGATTTTACTTGACATAATTGGTCTAAGGAATTTTCTCATAGTACTACGCTTTCTGAAAAGCTGTGTTTCCATCTTCCGTGTCTTGCTTTTGAACAAGTACGTTGCAACCTTCACTGAGCATGCTAAGGACTGTGTCTTCCTTATGAATATGAATAAGTTTCCCTAATTAAAGCCCTTTGCTCTCTTAGCTCTGAAAGCTTCTTCTTCGAGAGTTGTCAGAACTGCTTTCTTTGCTTACTGACAAATATTAAATATTTCTTCTACTCTTAATTCCAAGTTGTGCTACTGGCTTTGCACTTTCCAGGGGGCAAACCCATTACCTTCAGTCAAGGAATTAAAATGGAAAGATCAGCTAACTATACATTGCAGAAAGGAATTTAACAAAAGGGCTCTCAGAAACAAATAGCAAATATTGAAAGGAGGAAATATAAGTTCTCAGAAACAAACGTACATGTTTGATGTAATAGATATGTAAAACATACCACACTCAAGAAATATAGCAAACTTGTTTCACTAAAATCAGTACAGTTGCCAAAATTGATTATATGCAAAGCAATAAAACTCATATTTTCAGAGACAATGTATAGGAACTGATTTCTTATCACAATGATAATAATTTTTAAATTAGCAGTTAAGACATAATAAAAATTGAAATTTCAAAATTGAAAAATGCATATATGTAAGTTGTCCTTAATGACAATGTGTCGATAGTTCTAAATAACTAGATTTGAAGTGTATAGTTTAAGTATTAAAAGAAATAAATTTATAGCACAAATTATATTTATTAAAATGAAAAGTTTAAATAATAAAGTTTTAAAGATAAAGTTTTAAAATAATATAAATAACAAATAAAAAGTTTTTAAAATAAAATATTAAATTTTAAAATAATAAGGTTTATTCAACTCAGAGGTTACAGTGACCATGAATTAAAGATTTGACATTATATAAGAGCAAACTTTATTTTAAAAGTTTAAGATAATTAAAATAGAGACATGATTCTTTTTTATATTAAAAAAAAAATACACTATATGACATCCTAATAAGGGAGATAGGAGCATAGAGACAAAATGATAACAAAAGTTTCAAAAAAAATGCTGTGATCTTTAAAATGAGAATATAATAGTATAGATAAAGTGCATTTCAATAAACTTTAAAAGACGGAAGATAGCTTAAATTTCATTACATCAAAATAGAAAATTTAACTAATAAATATTCAGGAAATGACTTAATCACAAGAATTTTCTAATTAAGCAATACCACATTCTACATGTTATCAGTCTTCAAATAGCAACCTATCGTCATGTCATATAAAAGATTCTGAGACTAGAAACAAAGAAAGTACCCAGCTCACGGCATGAAGCTAGCATAACACTGAGAACAGACACGGAAAGGGACAGTAGAGGAAAAGGAACTGATTGAACACATCTCAGTAATGGATCTAAACGCAAAACCAAAAGTGCAGTAAACCAGGCTAGTGATATGAGGGAGACACATCATTTATGAGCGTGTATGTTAGTGAACTGGGTAGTAAACAATGGAGGGAGAAGACAGATACGGGACATGAGCCTAAACAAAGGCTCAGCGTGCACTCAGTCACCTCTGTGATGGGCAAATGCCCCGTCTAAAGTGATCATGGTTTGCTTTGTTAAGTTATTACTATCTTAGTTGGTTGATGTATCCAGTGAAATAACTAATACAGGACAACAAATTTTTGCCTTTTTATTTCTGACTATGGGGAAAAAAATAGATAAAAGAATCAAAGAAGTATTTGAGGCACAAGGGAAGACATCACCAGTTGTCCCTACACAGTCCATGAAGTTATGAAACAAAGTCAGCTCATCTGCCATTCAGGAAAAAGAAAAAAAAGAAAACAGTAATGTAGTTAACTCTGGAGGGATCTTGATCTTTCTTCCTCTCTTGGGCTCAAAATCACTAGAAATTGAAGAAGTAAAATTATTTCCTGGTGAAAATATCCCTTCTATGTTTGGGCCCAGTTAAATTTTACACAGTAGCATTTAATAAGTCCCACAGGATATTTTATCCACTTTCTTAACTCCTGAACATGTTCCCCAAAGCTCCTGTAGGTCTTATTATCTGATCTTACTTTATGAATTATATTCCTTGTGGAGCCTTGAGCTACACACACACACACACACACACACACCTATTTACCTGTTTAAAGGAACAGTAGTTTAGTGAGCATGGAAATGGTTCCAACTTCCCATTAAATGTTATTGAATCCATTTGGATCTCTGTAGGTGAGGATATTTTGAAGATCTTGAAATTACAACAGATCAAGTGATTGCCTTACATTTAGGCAATGTGTGAAGGCATCTTGACCTGGAAGCATGGTATCGACGCTTGGGTCTGTGGTCGTGCACCACAGTGAGGAAAGACAGCGTCAGTATCCTCACATCCTGTCTTGATCTTTCCTCCAGGGAAATCCGGAATTGAGCACAGTCACAGCCCTTCTTCTCTGTAAGGGCCAAGGTGCGGTGTGTGTGTAGTGGGCATCTTCTTCTCCTCTTTCCAAGTTTTCATCAATATTAGGAGGTGACTGAGCTCCCAGGAAAGTCAACTCATCTGAGAGAAGCTCCATGTTCACAAAGCACGCTGCTTTCAAGGATCTGCTCAGAGGAAGAGACTTTCCTCACTAACAGCTGCTTGCTTCTCTCGCTCTATCCAAACTGTCTTCGTATGTTCATTGTAAGTTTGAGGAAAGTTCCTTATGTAATCTAAACTTTATTTGTTATGCAATTTCAGATAGAATGAAAGATCACAACTGAAAACATAATTATTGCTGTCTATTCTTTCCAAAGTCCTGCTATTTAGAGACTTAGTTACCAAGACAGTCTGAAAGATATCGACTCTTTAGCTACACCTGATTAGGTAATTTTCTTTGATGTTGTTGCATTTTCTTTTTTTTACTAAAATTGTGAGAAAGATTCACTCTTTAAGAGACTTGTTCATAAAGTCTATTGCCTCCTAAAATCACTAAAAGGGGGCTAATTACACAGAATAAAAACACCCAGGAGGCTTTATTTCTGAATGTGAAATTTTTTTCCTGAAGGGAAGAAGCAGGAGAATTATTGTGTGTGTATATTTCAACAAGAAGGTTATGAAGGATAACTCCTACAGGAGGAGGGATGTCACCTCCACCTGTCACCGCAGCACATAGCAGAATGTAGTGCATGTTCAGCAGACGTCTGTGGGCTTTATAGTTTATGCTTTTGCCACTTGGAGATAAAAGCAATATAATCTAGTGTAATTTAGTTGTTCTTTTTTTTTAACTATGCATTCATCATATGAAAATTTTAGAAAAATCTTACATGAAGGTAACATTAACATATTTCTAACTTTAGGTGAAATTGTTTTGAACATGAAAGCAATATTTTATCTTCGTGGCTTCCAAATATTAGAAAAATACTGGGGTGAAATACATTATCTCTTTTCCATACGTTGGGTTAGCTGTATTCTCTAGCTGATGAGCATCCTGCTTCAACATCTCTAGTGACGCAGGAATCTGCCTTGAATAAACAGTCAAAGAATCTCTTATGTAAAAGGTCAACTGGAATGAGTTTTAATCCTAATAAAACAATCACTTTAGTGGGAGATGATTTCAATAGTCACAAATCTATCTCTTGGACTAAGATGATCTTGTCTCTTCAATTATTTCCTGTGTTAGCTTTAAAGTAAAACAAAAATTCATTCATTCTTGCTTATGAAACCTTTCAAATATTAAGACATATTGGGAGGAACTAAGTCATAAATTTTCTGAGAAATCTCCTTTATTTTAAATGTGAAATTCACATGAATTCTGGACTTGGTTAAACAAGAAAGTTGCAGTGATGGTTTAAAACTTGCAGTTCGAAGCTTAGACAGCCCACTATCCATTGAAAGGGTTTTAAGCATCTGAACAGTCACAGAAGGAAATCGCACTGGATAATAAAATAATTATTTTACATTGTTCCTCAGCTGTACACATAAGATCCTTTAAGTATTTTGAAGCCTAAGCTTTAATGTTCGATTCAGATCAATATATTTAATTGAAGGAGTAAAGGTAACATTAAATTATTCACATGGCATTCTTACTAAAGACACTGAGTAGAATAGACCAGAATAAAAGAGAATGTGACAAGTGCACTGAATAATAATAGGGTTAAAGAAATTCATATGTAGTCAGTTTGAGTATGTACTACATAGATGTTATCTAAGCAGGATGTGGGGGAGATGACAGAATTTTCTGAGTGTGGAAAGGATAGTCGCTGTATATAAAATGACACATAGTGTGTAACAGAAGTGCAGATAATTCTATTCTGACCCTATGACCATCTGCGGGTATAAAAGTGAAAAGACAGGGGTCCCTAAGATAAACCCAGATGAAGCTAGAACTTCCACCCTCTCTATGACATTCATGGTATTGTGAATGTGTATTCATAGTATTGGACTGTGAAGTAATTGTTGTGTAGTACTAAAATTCATACCCATAAAGATCACAATTATAACGTACTTTGCATTTGTAGGAAAATTTGATAGAAGGATCATGGACATTCTCATTCATCCTCACTCTCGTTCCACATGGGAAGGGCCATACACAGCACACATGGGCACCCCTGTGTGCTGCAACTGAACTACACATACGCCTCCATGATGGGAGCTCATCAATATGTTTTGATGAAAATTAGTTTGAACATGAAGTAATATTTCCTGAATACTGTAACATGATATTACCATTCAGCTTACAGATGACACATTCCCTTCTAATTCATTTGGAACACACAGAAGTTTTTACTTACTGACTAGCAGGTCAAGAATATCATGGAAGGGCATTTTTAAAACCCACTCAGTATGACATACATGTGTATATTCTTTAAATATCTGCCTTGAACATTCAGATTGGGCTCACATTTGACAAGCTTCCTTGTCTCTGTCACAGGGATATGGGAAGCAATACGACATCAATCACAGAGTTCATCCTCCTGGGATTTCCACTCAGCCCGAGGCTGCAGATGCTCCTGTTTGCCCTCTTCTCCCTGTTCTATGCCTTCACCTTGCTGGGGAATGGGACCATTGTGGGGCTTATCTGCCTGGACTCCAGGCTCCACACACCCATGTACTTCTTCCTGTCCCACCTGGCCATCGTTGACATTGCTTATGCCTGCAACACAGTGCCTCAGATGCTGGTGAACCTTCTAGATCCACCCAAGCCCATCTCCTTTGCTGGTTGCATGGCACAGACCTTTCTCTTTTTGACATTTGCACACACAGAATGTCTCCTGCTGGTGGTGATGTCCTATGATCGGTATGTGGCCATCTGCCACCCCCTTCGATACTCTGCCATCATGAGCTGGAGAGTTTGTATTATCCTAGTGGTGATTTCCTGGATTTTAGGAGTCCTCTTGGCCTTGGTCCATCTAGTATTACTCTTACCACTGCCCTTCTGTGGATCTCAGAAAGTGAATCATTTTTTCTGTGAAATTATAGCTGTTCTCAAACTTGCCTGTTCAGACACCCACATCAATGAGGTCATGGTCTTAACTGGGGCTGTGTCTGTGCTTGTGGGACCATTCTTCTCAATTGTGGTATCTTATGCTCATATTCTGTGTGCCATCCTGAAGATCCAGTCAAAGCAGGGACGCCAGAAAGCTTTCTCCACCTGTTCCTCCCACCTCTGTGTTGTTGGACTCTTTTATGGTACAGCCATTGTCATGTACATTGGGCCTCAACATGGAAACTCCAATGAGCAGAAGAAATATCTCCTGCTATTCCATAGCCTTTTCAATCCCATGCTAAATCCACTCATCTATAGTCTGAGGAACAAAGAGGTCAAATGTGCTCTGAAGAGGCTCCTCATAAAAGAGGGTACCTCTTGAGAGTGTTAGAGAGTGAAGACCTTGCAATGATCTGAGAATTCATTCCATTCAATACTGACAAGGACATGTAAACTTGTTCAAGGGATTCCTTTCCAGTTTCTTGCAAAGGCTTTCTCACAACTTCCAAGAGCTTCCAAGAGCTTCCTAGTGTTTTATCTTCTCTAGTTTTCGGATAGGTGGAGCACAAATTACCAAAACATACACTAACAGCAGAGTGCACAGCCTTTTAAGTTAGCTAGAAGCAATCATCAGTCTCACGCAACTACCAACTCTGTGAACTAAAATAGCAACCAGCCTGAAAGATACACCTACCCATTGGTGCAACAGTGGTACAAAATGCCGCTTCAAACATGGCGAGAAATGCTGGCTAGTGTGGCCTAGAGATGGACACAGGAAAATAGGACTGTAGGAGAACAAAGTGGGAGACAAGAAGGCAGACTGAGTAACTGAGTATTCCGTTGCTGAATAACTAGGAAAAATCAATAGAGAGGAAGGGTTTCTTACTGTTTTGTTGAAGATGCACAAAATATTAGCTAAGCTCAGTCAAAGATCACAAGGCCAATAACTCATGTGGCCACTTCTCAAGGTATAAAACATCTCATCACACCCTCTTCCAACTAGCGGGCCTTCCCTTCTCTCACAAAGTGAGCAACCCTGACCTTGACTTCTAGTAGCCTGCATTTACGCTGTGCTTTTTTGGACTTGATATAAATGGACTACATACGCTCTCAAACTGTCTGTTGTTTTAATCGACCTTCTTTCAAACATTGTTCTGTTTTCCAGAACACTTCAGAGCAGATTCTTCCAGGGTGAATGGAGGCCTAGTTTGTTCATCGTCATTGTGTTGTATAAACACATCACAACATATTGAGTCTATTTGGGGGAGATATTGAAACTGTTTGTAATCTAAGTCATAATAAATCATTGTTCTGTAAATGCTGTTCTACACATCTTTCAGAAGGTTTCTGAGATCACTTTACTTTTCAATACACAGTCAAGGAAGCTCTGGGTAATGGATGCCCCAGACTTGAGTCTTCTTTGCTATGAATGCCTGACTGTCTGCCCGTGGAGTCACTGTCATTTACTCAGGACCCGAAATTGCCTCACACTAGGCAGAAATTGGTGATGCAATGAGTTGAATGCTGCTTCTACCCAGCTGGCCTTGCAGTCTAATGAGGGTGCTATTTTGGCATTAATGCTTATAGATACATTTACTGCCTCATAAGCCTACCTAACTTTCTTCTGAGCAGAAGAAACAAGAATAAGGTGTGCCTTTATTCCTTTGTGGTTGACTTCATCTTCTTAATGAGCAACAAAAATTCAGGGTCCTGGAGAAAGTGAACTTTAAGTTATTAAATTGTATGTAGAAGCGAAGGGAATTTTAAACATTCAGGTTGACAATATCTTCCTGGAGAATGAACCCGGGCCTTATGTGTGACAGGTAAACACTCAACCATTGAGATATACCCATAGTCATGAACCTTTACTTCATCTAACTTTATCCTGATTCCAGTATTGATTTCCTTAGAAGATGTATTCAATTTGGGTGAGATCTGGGCGTTTTATGCTAACTTTAGTCTCTAAGCCTATTCTAGGAACCGTCTAGTCCCCTGTCTTAGAGCACAAAACTGTGAAAAGTGTGCTCTTTTAGTATACTTTGTCAATATCAATTTCGCCTTTGTTGTGTCAGCCCCACCACACCTCTAAGGGATGCTATGAACTGCTGGCCTCAGATGCAAGGCTCTTCTATTGCTGCCTTGCTTTTCTAGCATATATCCTGAGCACTTCCACCTGAGAGCCCATGGCCTTGTCAGATCTCCTTCCAGAAAGCACAGAGGTAATGAGACACTAGGAAAGCTGTCCCGGGCACTCCAGCCTAACTAAAAGAATTGCCTCTCTTCACAGAGTGCATGCTCCATTCAGAGAGTGGAAGCTCCAACCTGGCAGGTCACACCAGGGCCAGCCAGGTTGTGGCCTCAGCCTCGAAGCATCCCAAGCACCCTTCCCTCTCAGGATGCCTAGCTCCCTAGTCGTCCACCATGTTCATGACTGTGTCTCCAGTTCAGTGTCCTCCATGCAGGTGGATCATTCCAACACCCTTCCTCTCCACTCACAGCCAGCTGACCTTCCAAGTGTGTTACTGACACTGCATCTTTCCAATCACTTTTAATTCACATAGTTCCTCCAACCTGACTAGACACCAGTATAGTTCTCCTGGTCCACTGCCGGCCGCCATCTTGAATTCTGTCTGTGGCTCGGATCCTCCATCCCAGACTCTCCTCAAAGGCTGTCTCCTCCTTATCTCAGGAAGCACCAGTGGGTTGAGTGGGGGCTCTGGGTGTGTCAGGTAGCTATGGTGCCCAGCAGGCCCATTCCCTGTCTCTCTGTTATGGTTTCCACCTTGCTTCTCCATTTCTGACTCTCCCCCTGGCTCCATGCCTCAGGCGGGACAGGCTGGTGGGTTGAATCCACAGGCCAAACCCATGGGCCTAGTGGGAAACGGTGCTCCTCCACCAGGTTCTCCTTCCCGCTTGCCTCTTCCACTCTGAGGAGGAAAAAAAAAAAATACCATTCCATTCCACCATGCAGGTCTGTCATGCCTGCCGCTGTTTTTCCAACCACTCCAACTATTTTCATAGTTCTCCTTGTTGGACCAGGCTCCAATGTAGCAACTCCTGTTTCACCAACAGGTGAAGGGCTGTGGGTGTCTCAAGTTGGGAGGTGGGACTGCTGGAACCCTGATGGGCTCTAGTCACGGCCCTGCCACCATGTTGAATCTCAATACTTGTTCTTTTCCTTGTTTTGCGCAAGTGTGGCAATGCTATGTCTGTGATATGCCAGCGGAAACCATCTCAAGACAAAAATGCCATCTTGAGATAAAACACCAGGTTAAAATGTAAGCAGATGCACATCATTAAAAGTGCAGGACAATTTGAAAGAAAAACAAGCAATGCCAACAGAAGATCGTAGCTGCTCTTTGGGTTGTTACCAGTCCTCACAATCACTGGTTCAAAAATGCCAGATTACCCTTGTTACAAAACTTTCAACTACGTAAAGCGTGAAATCAGATTCAAAGATCCTCCGTGAGACAAGAGTCTCCATCCTTAGATACCAGAATTACAAGAAGTATGCCTTTGATTCTAACTATGTAATTCAGAAGACAGTGAAATGATTCTGATTTTTAAGTAAGAGTTTGCTGATAGCAGGAATATTGTTTAAAATTTAAGATGCGCAAAATAAGTTTTCAGACATAAGAGGAAAAGAAGGAGGGAGAGGAGGATCAAGAGGAGAAGTCAGAAGAGGGAGAAGAAGACATGGAAGAGGAGATGAGCTGGAGGGGAGGAGTAAGAGGAGAGGAAGGTGGAGAGGAGGAGGGGGGTGGGAGGAGTGGGAGAGAAAGGCAGCAAGATGGGAGGAAGAGGAGAATCCAGAGGAGAAAAGAAAGATAAAATTAAAACTGTAACTTCATAATTTGTAATGCAGGACACAAAAGCAGATTTCTTCTGGCTAAAAAAGAAATGTCTCTGACAGTGACATGTGTAGCTATGACAGTCCCAAAATATTAAAAAGGTTAAAATATTTCCCGGTTTGCTGTATGAGGTCAGTATTACACTCATTTCAAAATGAAAATGAGAAGGTATCACTAGAAAAGGTAACTGGCCAGATGGTGGTGGAACACGTCTTTAATCCCAACACTCAGGATCTCTGTGAGTTTGAGGCCAGCCTGGTCTACAGAGTGAGTGCCAGGACAGCCAGAGTTACAACAGAGAAACTCTGTTTCAAAAAAAAAAAAAGAAACAAACAAACAAACAAAGAAAAAGTAACTGAAGATTTTTACATTATAACTAAATGGACCATATCCCAAGATCTGATACTGGCTTAGCATCCAAATATCATCTGTGATAATTTAATAATAATAATATAATTTATATATTATAAATAATATAATTTATGTAATAATATAATTTAATAATCCATATTAAAAGACGAAGGACATATGTGATTATTTTAATACATCAAATAAAATCATTTGACAAAATCCAACTGATAAAAACAATCAACTAAGTAGAATGAAAGGCAATGTCATCTGTCTGTCAAAGGTCAGTGATGAGCTGTGCACAGAGCATCATCATTAATAAACAAGATGCTTTCCAATAAAAAAAGGAACATGCATACAGGGCTGACCACTCTGCATTGTTCAATGCCAATGAGAGAGGTCTTCCTTGTGATAGGGTACTTCTCCATGTCCTTGTGCAACAATAATAACCAAAGAAAGAGAAGCTGTCAACTTGAGAGTAATGAGGACCTGGGAAGGTTCATGGGACAGTAGCTGGGAGGGGTTAGAGGGAGGGAAGGGAGAGGGAAACATGATGTAATTCTATTTTAATTTAAAACATTAAAATAAACTCATTTAACAAAACTAAATGAATAAATTTTTAAATAGAAATATATGCATGTGTCTGTCCCCAATAATTTGATCCAAAACGATATTGTAGGTTCGTAGCTAATGTACTTAGGCAAAAACAACAAGCAAAAGGCATCAAAGTTGGAAAGGGGATAATTAATCTTTACTAGAGAACATCTTAACAAACACAGACACAATCACAACTATGAGTAAGTGCAAGATAAAAGAATAAAATGTAAAATCAACTACATATCTGAATGTTAGCAATGAAGAATATGCAAATATAAAAGAAAGCAATTTCTTTTATAATAGTATGGGAAAAGAATAAATAATTAGAATACATTTTATAAAAGAAATTCAAGACACACATCATAAATAGATGATCTAAATGAGTAGATGGAGTTGCTATTGTTAAAAATTGATACTGTGATTTTAATGAAAGACCCAGCATCAGTCCTCCCAAAATCTCTCTTCTTTTGTTTTCACAGAATCTCAGATGCTAATTTTTAATTAAAATATACAAACTTTATTATAAAATACCTTGCCAATAAAAAAATCACATACCAAAAACAGTCAGATACAATTAACTTCTATATGTTTAATTTATTTTTTTGCTTTTGTTTATTTTTCTTCTCATATAATAATACCAACACCCTTCTTCCCTCCCTCCATTCCTTCTGTTTCCCTCCATCTCCCCTCTCCCCAGGGGGGGTCTACCTCTCACCCTCCCACCCACTCCCACCCTTGCCTCTCCCCAGAAAAGAGCAGTCCTCCCAGGGTTATTGCTCAAACATGGCACAAGATGGAACAGTGTTAGGCATTATTCCCTACTTTAAGGGTAGACTAGGCAACCCAAGGGCAGGCAAAAGGTTCAGAGACACACACACACACTCCAGTCTGTGTGAGTTCTGTAAGAGCACCAAGCCAGACAACCTCAAGACATAATTGGGAGACCCAGCTCCATATCTGCCTCTTCAGGCTCTGTGAGCCCCTAAGAGTGCCAGTTAATTGATTCTGTGGGAGTTTGTTCTCATGGTCTGACCTGGTTATTTTCTAACTAAAATATAATTCTATAGTACCCTCTTTTCCCTTTCCTCCCTCCAATCTCTCCTGTGGAACCCCACTTGCTCTCTTTATCTCAAATGTATGGCCTTTAGCTTCTTTTTCTCTAATCACTGTTACACACATACACACCAGACTGAGCAGATTTTGTATTTATATGCTATTTAAACTAATATGGGGATATAACAATCAAAAAGAGTCAAAATGCCTTAAAAAGAAACAATTTAAGAGTCCCACCTTCTGATTTTAAAACTCATTACAAAAACACACATATCTGGATCTGTGATACTACTGTCATGGAGTAGATTTTGAGACCAATGACAAAGAACTGAAACACTGAAAGTAAACTTACCTACTTACAGCCAGGGGATTCCCAGCTGTGGAGGTTAATTTTACATATCAATTAGACCAAGCAAAATGGTCCTAGAGAGGTAGTGTATTTGTGAAGCTATGTCTCTATGAGGTTAATAGTTTAATTACTAGACTTCATAAACCATCCACTTCTTCCAATAGGCAAAAGTATGGCAGTCTTTCTGCCTGATGCTCTTATGCTGAGACATGGGTCCTCTCCAGTTTTTGGAATGTCTCCGAGGGCAATGACTACAGCATTTGATCTCATGCCTCCAGCATTTCAGTCTTAAAAATAATATCAGTTTCTCATAACCGCTCTCCTGCTCCCAAAGAAAGATAGATGATAGATAGATAGATAGATAGATAGAGAGATAGATAGTGAACTTCAAAGATACCTTTATACAGATTTTCTAGCATCATTTTCATTTTAAATTTTTATTAAAGCTATTTATTTGCATGTGTGCAAGTGTGCATGCATGTACACATGCCACAGCACACTCAGAAAGTCAGAGAAATCAGAAGACAACTTTTGTGAGTTGGTTCTCTGCTGCCACCATTTGGGTCTGGTCATTGAACTCAAGTCATCAGGCTTGGCGGAAAGTGCTTTTCCCTGCTGACCCACCTTTTCAGCCCCAGTCATCTTACTAGCAAGGGCTCAACTGATACGAATGATCATGAATATAAAATGGCCTCAGACCTTGTTGCTGGGTTTTAATGTGTCCTTTGTCATGTAATTGTGATCTAACAATGAGATGTGTAGAATGGACAATTAAAGTATGTAGGCTAAAGTTGCAAATATACATCTGGGGAAAGAAGGCAGAAAAGACAGTTTTAAAAATGAGACAAACTGGTCTGAAACCAAAGGAAATGCGAAAGCCACTGGGGTGAAAATAAGATTCAATCCTTTTGATCTTTGGATGGAAATAAATATAAGTGAAATGGAAATTTTTGATAGTTCATGTCTCAATTAGACTTTTCATCAATCCCAGTTTGCTTTCTCCCAAGGGAGAACACAGCCCTGTGAGTGCTACCTTAACAAACTCCGTGGGGAGACACATTTATCACCCATTAGAGCTCAGCCCTCATAGCAGCAGTGTGTATGAGGAGGTACAGCTGCAGAGCCAGCAGGAAAGGGGTCAGTGCTATGTCACTGTTAAGAAAGGCATAGAATGGCAGGAAAACGCTTTGTGCTTTGCTGCCTGGACCTGACAGGTATGTCTGTGGGAAAGGGGCTAGTTTAGAGAGCTCAGTATAAAGCCCTCAAGTGGAGAGGCTGCCAGTGTCCCTGTATCCTGTCACAGCCCACAGGCTGGAGAACACCTCAGTTGCCTCCAGCCTGTATCAGGAACTTGTGGTTTGGCCCCAACCTCCCATCTCTGGGAGTTTTCTGACTTTCAAGACCAACTGGAAGAAAATACCCAGAATTACTTCTGTTGTGTGAATCATCTAGATACTAATGGAGAATTCACAGGGAAACAAGGCAGACATTGGACAAATTTTCAGATTTAGGAGAGAGAACGTGGTGTGGCTTGTAGTAGTACGCCAAGTCCTTCCCAGAGTGAGATCTGGTCCTACTGCCAATACAGCACACAGATTTGAGATTTTTCCTTCCTGGTCACACTTACAGGAATAGCTGGGCATGGTGGCAGTCCAAACTGAAAGTAGGGTTAGAACCAGCTGCTCTTGCTGAATTGTCTGATGAATGAAGACGGTGAATCCGTGGAGTTCTCTGATTTCTTTTATGACACATCTCTCATTTCCTATACTGAGACATTTCCCCCTACTCCATCTTAGAAATATCTTCCTGCCAGCAAAGTGGGGTCATTAGGTCTCATTGCCCAGGAAGGTGACATCAGTAAATGCCAGAGAAAGTCTTGTTTTGATTTAATAAAATTATCATTATTTCTTCTATCAAAGGACCAGCTGCACAGGTGTCAGCTAAGCCAGAGACACCTCCTCTGAATGTCCTCATCCTGGGCAAAGCCTTAACAGGTTAGTTCGGCATACCTAACCACCACTCTCATTTCTTAAACTCTGAGACTGTGCCAGAAAGTCATATGGCAACATGCCCCTACTATGGCATGAGTCTCTCCAATTCATACATTTGAAATAATTTTCCTTTAAATTCTTTAAAAATTAAATGAATTCTCACTCCTTTTACATCTCTTTAAAGTCACCTTTTAAAACATTTTTATTTACAAAATAAGTTTTAAAATATTATTCTTAAGATTTTTTTTCAAAATGCAAAAGAATAATTCTGTCACTATTTGCAACACTGTCATGATAAAATATTTTTCTATTTGAATTGTGATAAATATTTGTTACTCTATCATCTTAAAAATATATCATTATGGCATATTTATGAGAGTTGTTTTTATGACTTATATTTAGACTTAAAGTGACCTGAAATTTGTTTTTGTGTATAGTATGTGGTAGAGGCCATAGTTTAGTATTCTTCCATATGGATAATCAGCAAGACACATATTGTATTGTTCATATTATATTTACCAAAAATCTATGCTCAATAATACATATTCAAAAATTCATGTTCAAAGGGGGCTTTGCTCCCATTCATCCAAGAAAGCATTTGCAGTTGTGAATGTTTACAATACAAGCTCCTCCCCACTGGGAACACGCATGCCACTCCCTTATCATCTAAACCCTCCTCATTGATCAGAGTTATCTTTTACTTCAATTGTTGCTTCATTAGTGACATTTAATATTCTGCTTAATCCCGGAAAAAAAACATTAGGTTTCAAGAGTCTAATGAAAGTTTAAGAGATTATTATTCCTCCGATTAAATTATACCTCCAGTTACAATGTAAAAGCTTGTAAAACAAAGTATAAAAATGGATCAAGAGGAAGATAATTAAATCAACACATATACATACAATCGACTTTGAGTCTTAAAATTAGAAAACTAAAATTACCACTTTAAAAAAGAATGGGTTAAAATTTAGACCGCCATCAGTCACAGAGTACAGGTATGAAAGTGTAGGTAAGAGACGGATATGGCGAATGACTGCAACACTCAGCTCACGGGAGCCCCGGAACGCTCAGCACAGCGATGCTACACAGAGAAAAGCAGCAGTGACAACTGTGAAGAGTTAATGCTTATTGAGAACTTATTTTTTATTTACCTTATCCTCTTTGAAAAGTATATTTTTAGCCTATGAGTCATGTCATCTTCAAGTAGGAAAAAGTCTTCAGTTTGCGTCAGTGAACATCTATTTTATTTATTTCACACAATATTCAATACAATATTCTGTGACTATCCATGCCCATACCTTGCCTTATGACTGTCTCTTCCAGGTCCCCTTCTTCCCAAAAGCTCCTATCTTCCAAGCTTTTTTTCTTATAAGCGTTTAATTTACTGAATTTATTAAACAGAAGACACTTTACTTGAAATTTCAAGACATTCTTTTCAAGATAGATTTTTTTTTTTTTGATGAAATCTCTTCATTGTTTCCTCATTATTTTTACAACGATATCTGACATATTTTTCTGTGGCCCAACACAAGTCCCTAGCTTCAGGAAACCATGGTGGTGCCCTGTTTTCAACAACTCATCTGGACTCCGAAAGCTGAGATCTAGGTGTGAAATCCAACCCTGTGACTGATCTAAGTTTGGTGTTTAGGGGCTGTCTTACTCTAAACTCATATTCAACTTAGCGCTTGCGTTTTATATTTTATCTCTGTTGTCCACATGCTGGAAGTCATAGAGAAATCAGGACCTCATCTTGAGCATAGATTCTCTCATTCTTCCTTAAAAGTATGCATTTAGTAATATAAGAACAGTGAACATAGATCAGTGGAAATAGCAAATGAAATGGAACTGTTTTCTGGACCCTTTTTAGATATAATTATTACTTACAAGTATCATGAAATAAATTAATCTATTGCTAAAGGAAGAAGATATCCCAATTCTTCTACAAAACAGGCTAAATATTTTATGATGGTCAACAGCAACAGATTTTAAATATCTCTAGAAGTCAAATTTGCGAGTCAACAATGCAGAGCTTGAACTAGGACTATGGCTTACTAATTTGCAATGCCTGACATAAATTTGAACTCCAAAGTGAAAGTCCCTTCCTTTTGTTTTCTTCGTCTGCCCTTCAGCTCTGGAATTTCCCTCTTGACTACATAATAGTGTTCATCCGTCACAAGAACATGGGAATCAATCAGACACGGATCACTGAGGTCACACTACTGGGATTCCAGGTTGACCCCTCCTTGGAGTTGCTTCTCTGTGTGCTGTTCTCGCTGTTCTACAGCCTCACCCTGATGGGAAATGGGGTTATCCTGGGGCTCATCTTCCTGGATGCTAGGTTGCACAGTCCTATGTACTTCTTCCTCTCACACCTGGCCATTGTTGACATATCCTATGCTTCCAGCACCGTCCCGAAGATGCTGACAAATATTGCAATGCACCGAAAAAGCATCTCCTTTGCTCCATGCATACTTCAGACGTTTCTGTATCTGGCTTTTGCAATTACAGAGTGTACGATTCTGGTGGTGATGTCCTATGATCGCTATGTAGCTATCTGTCACCCTTTGAGATACGCACTCATCATGAGCTGGAGAGTGTGCACCATCCTCGCTGCCACTTGCTGGATGTTTAGCTTCCTCCTGGCCTCAGTCCATGTCACTCTCATTCTAAGACTCCCGTTTTGTGGGCCATGTAAAATCAACCACTTTTTTGTCAAATCATGTCAGTATTCAAATTGGCCTGTGCAGACACAAGGCTTAACCAAGTTGTCCTCTTTGCGGGCTCTGGGATGGTCTTACTGGGGCCCCTTTGTTTGGTTCTGGTCTCCTACACACGCATCCTGGTAGCCATCCTGAAGATCCAATCAGGGGAGGGTCGCAGAAAGGCCTTCTCCACCTGCTGCTCCCACCTCCTTGTGGTTGGGCTCTTCTTTGGCAGCGCCATCGCAATGTACATGGCCCCCAGGAGCAACCATTCTCAAGAACAGAGGAAGATTCTGTCCTTATTTTATAGCCTTTTCAACCCCATGCTCAACCCTCTGATCTACGGTTTGAGGAACGCTGAGGTGAAAGGTGCCCTGAGAAGAGTTCTTTGGAAACAGAGATCTCTGTAAGGCTGCTTAAGAATCATCTATGTCATGGTCCTGAGGCACTGAATTTCCCTGAGTCCTATAATTAGCAAAACTAACACATACTATCTTTGTACATATTACAAAATTGACAAGTAATTAATGTTGCTATTTAAACCACAGATCCAAAGCCCGAGAGAAACATGAAAAGAAAAATCAGCCCAGGTCCTATTCTCCACAGGCAAATGCAAACTTCCTAAAGAAAATGGTAACCCAAGCCATATGTAATATGATGAAATGGAAGAATTGTTTTACATTAAAAAATAGAAATGATTTGCTATATCAACAAATTAGAAGATACTTATAACCATTTTAGTGGTTACAAATAAGAGCTTGATGAAGTTCAACAAGAATTTAGGAAAAACTTGACACAAGATAATACAGCAGTCAGTCCTCTTACAGAGAATGCTTAAATCCAGGTAAGCACGAAATGTTAGCATCTTTCCCTTTAAGAATATGACAAGGGCCAAGCAGTGGTGATGCACACTTTAATCCCAACACATGGGGGGCAGAAGCAGGCAGAGCTCCGAGTTCGAGGCCAGCCTGGTCTACAGCATGAGTTCCAGGACAGCCAGAGTTACAACAGAGAAATCCTTTCTCAAAAAAACCAAAAATAAACAAATAAATAAAATAAAATAAGATAATATGACAAGGATACACACTGAACCTACTATTCTTCCTCGATTTCACTTTTTCCAGCCATTCTTTTTTAAAAAAGAAAGAAAAACTGTGAAAAGAAAGAAAAACACACTTGAAAATGAAAAAAAAAACCAAATTATAATTATCTACAAATGCCATGATTATATATGTAAAATCTGAATGTATCTTCTGATAACCTATCAATACATAAGAAATTTTAACGAAGTAGCTTGATATGAAATTGATAGGTCCCTCTCCAGAACTTGATGGTGACATCATACTGCTGAACATCACATAGTTATGTTATTGAACACAGAGAAATCAAGCTGCTGCCTACCTACAAGCTCCACCCTGACTGGCTAGCTTTCACAGTACTGGAAGGTGCTATGCAACTACAGATGGAGAAAAGTAGTCATTAATATGAGGCTGCAATCACTCACCCAGATACGAACCATGCAAGCTACAGGAAAAACCAGCCTGACAAGGCGTGGCTGCTGGTACAATGGTGGCAAAATTTTATAAGAGTAACCAACCACCTTTTACATTGGATTTAAGGCCTACTCCACAAGATAAAACCACACCTGGCACTGCCAACAAGACCAAGAACCTTTGTCTAAATAAAGCCCAAGCCTTAGGGGAAAGCCTACTATTCTTATTCTGTTAAATGAACATGGCATTCAGAGGACTCCTTTTTGACTTATTGCTAAACCCATAGAACAGTACATCACTCAACCTTCACCAAGGCTTCTTTTTGGTGTAGATCAGGATTAACGCAGAGACTCGCGATTGTTAGGTGTGCAGAGAATAAGGGTTGTAGAATGCTTAGCCCTAAGTCGCAAACCTGAATCACAACCCTCCTCCCATGGATCAGGAAGCACGTGAAAGAGGGGATACAGTGATTATGAACACTGTGGGTGCGGTTGACTATTAGGAAATAGTGTTTTCTGGCAAAGCCATAAAGTTGGGTATATGAGTTCACAGCTGTCAAGACAGCATTTACAGACCTGGCCAGGCCCAAGCCAGACAAATTTCGAGCACAGAGAGGAGAGGTGGGAACTAAGTCAACCCCTGGCTGGGGAGCTATTCACAGCCGATAGCTGCTGGGAGAGGAAGAGTCAGTTTTCTATAAGCGTGCAGCCCGTGGTGTGTTGACCACCCAATAGTTAGGGCCACACATCCAAGCATATATGAGAGGTACAAACTGTCCTTAGTGAGTTAAACAAAAACAAATCTGGGTGGGTAGGGAAAGGAACATGGACCTGGGAGGAGTGGAGGGGGGGAAATGTGATCAAAATGTAAGAACTTCTCAGCAAACTAATAAAAATGAGACTTCTGCAGTAAAATATTTTTCCACGTATATGATACATAAAAAAAATGACAAAGAACCAAGAGTATGTTCTTTCTCCTACTTCTCCTACCCTGACTTTCTCCTCATTCAGAAAAGAAAATATTTTCCAGAAAAACTCTCTCTCGGCATACTTTTCCTTTTACTCTGTTGCCTAAAGTGAAATGAAAAGTCTGCCCTCTCCCAAAATCACTTACCATCGAAGAAAATAGCAGTAAGTACTTGGCATGGCTTCATCATGGCTGAAAACCCCTTTCTCGTGGATCAGAGAGAGAAACACTTCTCTGATTACTGCCTTACCCCTTTAGGAAATCCGTACAGGATCAGTCAGAAAGTGGGTGACCAAAGAGGGGACAAGTGGTTCATCTGCCTCCAAGAAATCTTATTAAATCTTGAAAAAATAAAAAAAGGACATTTAAGTGAGAAAATGCTCTTATCTTTCAGTGTTAGGGACTTTCAACAGTCTCAGGACAAAGCACAAGGCGACTGGGAGATGGTGCTACTGTGAGAAGTGCTTAGTGCTTCAAAACACACACTGCTCTTGTGGAAGACCAGGATTCAGTTCCCAGCTCCACATCAGGCAGGTCTCATCTGCCTGGAACTCCAGCTCAAGGCGCTCAGGTGCTCCTCTTGGACTTCACAGACACCTGGACTCAAGAGCACAGACAGACATTTATGAATTGTAAAATCTTTATAAATAACTAAGTCACAGAGACAGATGGGAGAGGGGAGAGGAGGGCAGAGGAGGGGAAAGCCAGGACACTAGGAAACCAAAAAGCCAAAGGGTAAAAGGGTAGACAAAAAAAAAAAAAAAAAAAAAAGGACTGGTGTAGCCAACATGATTGGATTATAAAGGGAAGGGCAGCCCACTCCCTGGGCTGGAGAGTTCAGGGGTTCAGGGTAGGGGGCAGGGTATGCCAACAAGGAGGACCCTATAGCAGGTAAGAACTGAGGGATGCTGGGAGAACCTGGTGGCCAGGGTCCACTTTGATATGTTAAGTAGGCACCTGAACCATTTGTTCCAGCTTTGAGAACTAACAATTTAAGGCCGTTACAGTTCTAAACAGGTGAGAGCAAGATTTTTTTAAAATAAAACATCAAGTAAGTTGTGAAATAAAATGCTGTACTATAGTTATGTAATGGTAGATACCATTTAATATTTCTTTCTATGTGTATTGTATTTATACGGTTTTAACCAATGAAATTTTTTACTCTGCTAAGTGAAAATGGTAGCTTAAATGTCTATAATCCCATTGCATTTCCATTTTATATATACACGTGTGTGTATTTTGCCATAAATATTGGAATAATTTTATTATAATTATTATATATGAAGATCTCACATAATTTTAAAATTAAAATCAGCATGTTAATAAGCATAAGTCATGACTTTGTTAAGTGACTTTGCCACCCACAGCATTCACATCTCTGTTCTCACTCTGATGGCTAGACAAGCCTCAGAGCGTCCACAGAGACCTTTCTGGAAAGAATCAACCGCCGGTTCTAAATTTTCCCTTCTGATCTGCTCAGAAGGCTTTAAACCTGCATGGATGGTTGTCATGGCAACATCTGATGAGGAAAAGGATGATTAGGGCATTTCATGGTACTCTATGCTGCCAAGGCTGTTATGATATCAGTTTTTCCTAAAATTTTATATTTACTGTGTGTGTACCTGTGTGTGTATACACGCATGTGTGCACGTGCAATAGGGCAAGTGTGGGCATCGGAATGAAAACTTGAGGAAGTCGGTCCTCTCTTTCCACCATGAGGGTCCTGGGATGGAACTCAGACCATCAGGCTTGGCTACAAGTGCTAGTACCCACTGAGCTATCTCATCAGCTCCAGCAATATCTTAGGAACAAAACATTCTGTCATGGTGGAAGCCAAGAGCAGCTCTTAGACTTACCACTGTGTATCATAACACAATGAAATGAGCCGTTTTTGAATGCAGCCACAAAAGAGTAACAATCTCTACTGCAAACTCTGGCAGTGTATTTTCTTTTTATGCCTCTTATTTTTAAACGCCGTAGGGATCTCCCAGGTTAAATGATATTTGAGATATTTGCGTCTGTCCGCACATGTAGGCAAGAAATTCTTTGGGTTTTGTATAAAATAAAACACCAAGTGCAGATGAAGAGGTACAGAAAACCCTTAAATCTAAAACTGGTAAATTATCAGCAGGTACCAGAAGGTCATTCCTGGGAATCCTAGCAAACAATGAAAAATCAGGTCTTAAACTGAATTTGATAAAACTACAAAAATGGTAATTCATTTAGGAGAGATTTCATATCTGAAATGAGAGAGTAGGCAGCATGAGAGAGGGGGAACATTTGTGTGGGTGTGCCCTTGAAGAACCAAGAACATCAATCACTTCAAACACTGCCAGCGTAGGTGGCCTAGCAATGGAACCTGAATCATCTTCAAGCTATATACATAGCAAGGACACTCACCTGCAAGGGAAGTGAGAACACCGGGATTCTCCAAAATAACACATGTGTGCATGGACATATATGTGTCCTCTAATACAGCATGCATTAAAATAGAACCTATTGGCCAAACATTTTATAATGTGTGTGTATGTGTGTGTGTGTGTGTGTGTGTGTGTGTGTGTGTGTGTGTTTTCTTCTTACTCTATCAGTACACCAACATTTGGACTCATCTAATGAGCATGTGAACTTAGTTCTTAGAAAGTATCAGAAGATAAATCTTATGAAATCCCTCTTCTTTGATACATTTATGGATACTCTCCCTGTGGCAGTGATTAACTATTTTGTAACTTTGCTCCACAGTTCTTAACTTTTTGTCTTGGATCAAGTCTTGTGTTTGCCACAAGAGGATGGGAAGCAACCAGACATGGATCACAGAGGCCACTCTACTGGGATTCCAAGTTGACCCAGCTTTCGATTTCTTCCTCTTTGGGATTTTTTTCTGTCTTTTATACATTCACCATATTAGGGAATGGGTCATCCTTGGAATAATATCATGGTCTCAAGGCTGCACACCCCCATGTATTTCTGCCTCTCCCACCTGGCCATCCTTGACATGTACTATGCTTCCAACAATGTCCCCAAGATGCTAGCCAATCTGACCCAGAAAAAAACCATCTCCTTTGTTTCATTTATCATGCGGACATTCTTGTATTTGGCCTTTGCAGCTACAGAGTGCTTGATTTTGGTGGTGACATCCTATGATCTGTATGTGGCCATCTGCCACCCACTGCACTACCCTGTCATCATGAGCTGGAGAGTGTATGTTGCCCTGGCTGCTGCTTCCTGGATAGTTAGCTCTCTCCTGACTCTGGTCCATTTGGCCTTCATCCTGAGAGCCATCATCTGTGGGCCTCATGAAGCCAATCACTCCTGCTGTGAAATCCTGTCTGTTCTCAAGCTGGCCTGTGCTGACACAACGCTCAACCGAGTCGTCATCTTTGCAACTTGTGTGTTCATATTAGTGGGACCCCTGTGCTTTGTACTCGTCTCCTACACAGGCATCCTGGTGGCCATCCTGAGGATCCATCCAGGGGAGGACCCCAGAAAGGCCTTCTCCACCTTTTCCTCCCACCTCTGTGTGGTCAGGCTCTTCTTTGGCAGCGCCATCAGCATGTACATATCCCACAAGTCCCAGCACCACGAAGAGCAGCAGAAAATCTTTTACCTGTTTTACAGCCTTTCCAACCCCATCCTGAACCCTCTGATCTACAGCCTGAGGAACGCTGAAGTGCTCTGGGAAGGACACTGTGGAAGGGAAGGCACACGTGAGAGACATCCTGAGCAAGGGGGGCTCCATCCATTGCAAAATCTGTTGCGTGGCATTTTCTTTGCCCTTTAATAGAATAAATGATATCTCAAAATGGAATGTTATGTACTCTAATCTAAAACAGAGGAACATGTAAAACTGAAGATAGTGGGAAAAAATAGATGAATGTCTTAATTACTCACTACAAATAATTCATAGAAAAGGCACAAAAAGCAATAAATATAAAACCTGCCTAACTTCTTAATATAGACTTCTTTAAAATTACAAATTGATCATTAAGAAACGAAACATGAAGCTACAGACCAAATGTCAAGATTTTTTGTCTGTTTTTGAAACAGAATGACTGCTTTACAGTGAAGAGCTTTCCAATGAAGAATGTATAAAAGTTAGCTTATAAAAACTGAGTGAAGAAGTTGAGTTGACTTCTCAATATTAACACAAATATTAATAATAAACATGGAGACTGCTGCTCATCACCATTAGTCGGCAAGAAAATGTGAATTACATGTACCATTTTACACCCAACGTATTGTTTAGACACTTAGGCAGATGGTGAGAGCACACGCCTTTAATCCCAGCACTTGGGAGGCAAACAGGTGGATTTCTGAGTTGGAGGCCAGTCTGGTCTACAGAGTGAGTTCCAAGACAGCCAAGGATACACAGAGAAACCCTGTCTCCAAAAAATAAATAATAAATAAATAAATAAATAAATAAATAAATAAATAAATAAGGCTAGAATGTTTAAACATTTTAACGGTTTATTCATCATAAGAACTATCAGAAATATAACTCCAATGGTTGGAAAACAACTCATAAGAAATATGTTTACCTAGTGAATACACAGAAGCACATTTGTTACCTTAATTGTGGTCATAACCCTAATTGGAGATACTCAACTGAATGGGGCACTGGAAAGATATTCGCAACAGTAAAAGGTACCTGAAGATATAGCAGCCAAAGACCTATTCAAAATCAAAGATATAATAAATTTGAGTTGCTGCTGATAGTTGCTGAGCCCTTTGGGTCCTTCAGAAACACTGTAGCCTTGGTTCTGAACGCATGGTATGTGCACATGACATCACATCAAATAATGTCAGTGAATGCTCGCCGAAGCCACCAGGTCAGCTCTGAGACTACTGTACGTCATGAGTTGCAATGTTATTACTAAAAATTTCTGCCCTTAAAGGAATGATTGTCTAATTTTAGAAAATAAAGACCTCTAATATTTTTTCTACTCTCATTTCCTGGTATCTAAGTATGAAATTAGTATAACTTTGAATTTTATTATGCTAGAATAATGGAGTGTAAAAGCTGCTATTTGGATTATTGGCTTTAGTTTCATAAAAAAAATAGTTGCATAAAATTTGGATTGAAATTAGAACAGAATTTCCAACAATTACTGGAATGGCTGTACACATATACCCGCCAGCTTTCTTCGTATTTATGCAAAGCCACATTCTTACCACTACCAACTGTAAAATCAAAACACTGTTCAACTTTCGAAAATGTTGAAGGGCTCTGTGCCCTGCAGTATCAGTTACCCCAAGATTTAATTCTTTATGTAAAAAAGAATTTCTCTAACTAGTAGCCAAATCTGGTTTTGTCTTTAATAAATGGTAAAATTATTTGTCTCCCTCAAGATAGTTTTAAAATAAATTTCTTTGTGACTGCTTATCGATACATGTTTGTTTTATGTGACTATTTTATGCACCTACTAACCTGGGGTTACATAAAATGTCTGAGATGCAAAGGAATCACAGTGGAAAAAAATTAAAGATCAACTCAATTTTTCTGTAAACAAAGAAAATACACGAGTTTGAGGACCCCACTCCTCATCAAAACCCATCTCCAGCAAAGGCATCCATAAATAACGTGTAAGTGAATGGGTAGGGATATGCTTTAATAAAACTTTGTTACAAAGCAAATAGCTGATCTAGTGAGTCACAGAGATGAACTTTGACAACCCCCCACTAGACTTAGAATATGGTCTAGTCTATCTTAATTCAAGTGAAAGTCCATCACTCAGGGGGGCAAAGGGGCATTGGGGTTGTTTAAAGTGGGTGAAGACTCAATTATCACTTCGAAGCCACTCTGGACTGAGGATTCTTTCTTCCAAATAGCCTCTAAAACTTTTCAGGATTTAATGGCCTTTGGAGTAAAGTTGTCCTTTGCTGATCCGTTGTATTCATCTATTAATTATCTAGCACAAGTAAAGAAACAGCTGATACAAATTAAGTTTTAAATAGTAAATTTGTCAGAATATTATATCTCATTTATTGTACAATTTTCAGATTTTGTTACTTTTTTTCTTTTCTTATTAAGTTTGTTCTTTGACAATTGCATACATGTGCAATATATTCTGACTACTCATTCCCATCTTCCACCGTCTCTTACTCCCTCCCTCACCTGTCAAACTCTCTTCTTCCATGCAGCTTTTCCCTATGTTTATGTCCTTTTGTATTTTTTAAAAAGATCCACTCAATTTAACCAGGCCCATCCACATGACCGTGAGTATAGCTGGCCAGCTCACCAGTGGGGAGATAAATGAAGATACAGGCTACTCTTCCCCTATAATCCATCAGTAGCCATTAGTTCAATGGGGATAGGGAGGTTCTCATGAGCTCTTCTCCCACCTATAACTGGCTGCTGACAGGCTCAGCGAAGGAAACTTCGGCTGCTGTGTTCTCATGGCGACAGTGGCTGCATCATACCCAGGAGACAGAATTCCACCTCCCTTCTCCCCATCGTCCAGAGCTTATGTTTTTATGCTCCTTCTTTTACAATATTCCCTGAACCTTAAGAAGGCAGTGTGTCTCTTTTTCTCAGACCCTAGAGCAGCGAAGAATCTCCTCATTCATAGCTCAATGTAAAGAGAAGTTTTTCTGATTATGGGTGAGGGTAACATTTTTGTCTGTAGATGTAAATAAAAACACATGCCAACATAGCTAAACAAATGGCACTAAATTCTCTTCTAAGGCCTGCGACCTCCACGGCCCTGTTTTTGTTTCTTTTGTTTTTTGTTTTTTTTGTCGTTGTTCTAACCAAGTTTCCAGTACCAGGATAAAGGTATCTCCTGCACAGCCAGCCCAATTCAATCAGAACAGTTGGTTATCCCATAACAGGCATGTAGCCTCATGCTACATGAGGAGACACACCTTTCCTGGTAGGTCAGGATTGTAGTTCATAAAGCTCACAGCTAGATTAGACCATAGAAGCCTTTTCTCCCCTTTAATGTATGCTTGTATCTCATGTATATGTCTGAGGCCACAGAGGCCTCAGAGTCTCTGGAACTGGAGTTACAGGAAGTTGTGTGCCACCGTGTAGATTCTAGGAATAGAACCTAGATCCTCTGGAAAAGCAGCCAGTGCTCTTACCTGTTGAGCTTCAGCCTCACGGATTGGGACTTTGAATTCCGGGCATTTACCAAAATTAAGAGCTGTTGCTTTCATGGGGAACACTTGGAAGAAGCAGACAGTGAGTTCAAAAATAAGGTCAGTGGCCTGACATGATTATTTACAATCAGAAATAACCCATTGGCTTCCTCTTAAATACTTTACCCACACTCTACAAAAGATGATAGATGTAATTTTCATTTCAAGTTGTTCCTTCAATCACAGTTTAAAGAACTAAGCTATAGGTAGATTTGTCAGGAATGAGAACTGGAAAGAGTTTATAATCCTTTGACTTTACTGCTTAATGGGTGGGTAAGGGGATTAAAATGAAAAAAAAAAAGCCCCATAAGCTCATATATGTGAATTCTTAGTCACCACAGAGTAGCACTATTTGAAAGGATTAGAAGGATTAAGAGGTATGACTTTGATGAAGTATGTCACTGGGGTTGGGCTTTGAGGTTCAAAAGCCATTCCAAGTCCAGAGTTATCTTTCTCTACCTACAGATCAGCATGTAGTTCTCAGCTACTTCTTCAGCATCTGCCTGCATGCCACCATGCTCCCTGCCATGATGATAATGAACTAAACTACTGAAACTGTAAGCAAGCACCCCAGTTAAATGCTTTTTTTGTAAGAGATGCCCTGATTGTGGTGTCTCTGCACATCAACAGAACAATGAATAAGGCAATGGGCAAGACTCATTTTATCCAGACTATAACTCAAGATTGGAATAAATTCAGAGCTGTTGCTGGATGTCAGACATACAGACAAAATAAAGAGAAAGGTGAGGTACTTGTGAGTGTCAAGTTATATAAGAGTGTGATTTGAGAAGCATTGGGTGGATGTTTGTATCGTCTCCACTAGGAGAAATCTATTTCTCCTGTGGCATCTTGCCAAGGTCCGTAGAGTTCCTAATAATGAGAGAGCTACCATCATAGGTGACACCAGAGGTGGGGGGCATGCTAAGATTGATAAAATATGTATTGACAGACTTTAACTTATGGTAAGATTTGATTATTTTTAATTCTGAACCAGAATCTAGCTTCTGGCTAATCCTCATTATCATCTAATCCCAGGGAAGCACACATAGTCCATCCCATGGGAACACAGAAAAGCAAACAAAAGAGACATGGGAAATGATGGTGTTGGCTCACAATTGGCATATTCTTCACTTCTCTCTAGAGAGATTGTTATGTCTGTGTCACCACAAGGCCCCATGCTCCAGATTATTATTTTTGTCTGTAGGAAAGAATCTGGATTCAGAGGGTGATAAGCAACATCTTCACCTGCAGAAGCAAGTCCATCTCAATAGTCAGAGCTCTGAACCTTTAGAGGGAAAGAGTCCACCCAAGTCTGTCTCATTTTTCTTCCTTTCCTATTTGAGCTTTCTTCTAAGCCCATGACTACATTTGAAGAAAAGATTGCAGCTTATGCACTGTAAGTAAATGTGGATTTGTTTTGTTTTGTTTTGTTGCCTGAGAATAAGTTACAGAAGAGAAGTGGGACAGAGATCAGTCAAATACTTGGCTTGAGGTCATAGTGAGGCGTCCAGCCCCAGCCTGGGTGTGGCCAGGGTATTGAGTAGTTGTATCCGATTCACTGACCACTCCTTTACCTCCAGGGTCCCTCTGTTCATCTCAGCTCCTTCACCTACATCCTGTGGCTGCCCTTAAATGTATTATGACTGTGAACAGTACCAGAAAAATACTGAAAGAATTTGATCTGGTTCATGAACCTCACTGGCAGTGTAGCATGGGGCCTTCCTTCCAGATAAAGCACTGGAGTCCCATTAGTCCCGAACCTTCCTGGGTCCTTATCCCCCCCCCCCTGCCTTCCCCATGTCCTCGTAAGCGTCATCTTCAATCCATTTAGACATCCTCACAGTGTGATGGAGATAGGTATTCTTCTCACTCAGGCAACTCACCCTGCCACAGGGAGGCACATTCCTCTTATGTTCCTCATTTTAGCAGAGGAGATATTAGATGCATAACATATTCCTTGTGGTTTTGGGATCCAGAATTTACTCTCCAACAGTGGGTATCAAATCTCTAATAATAATCATCAGGGTTAAGTATTTACATAAGTGTCATGGTAATTCAACTCATTTGACCCTCATGAGAGAGAGAGAGACAGACAGACAAACAGACAGACTCATTTTTATCAGGTCAGTTTTATTGTCTCTCCCATCTTGTGCATGAGGGAACTGAGGCAGTAAGAGGCACAGAGAAATCACATAGATAGTATTTATAAGGGCAGGACTTGAACCCAGGGAAGAGAGCTCTAGAGTCTACAGATGTTTCTCTGCTAATAATGAATACTAAGCCAGTGTCAGAATTTCTCAGTCCATGTAAAGATTTGACAAATGTCTGCTGCCCAGACTATCTTTACTGGACTCAGGACTTGTGTTCTGAGACATTGGGTGACAGAAGTGCTTCATTTGAGTCAAAGTGAACTATCTTGAATATTTTCCTCCATTTCCTCAAACCCTTCACTATCTTTCCAGAATTGTCCTTGTTGTTTTGAATTTGTATTTTTTTAATACTGAAGTTTGGCCACTCATAAATTCCTCAAAGGTCATTGAAACATAGCTATAAAGTCAGACATGAAAGTCAGTAGTTTAATTAAAATTTAAGATAGGCTAAAAGAAAAATAATGTGGTTGTGGGTGTCTTTGAAATAAGGACAAAGGCATTAAACTTCCAATCACCTTTATTCTTCCTTCAAGTTTGAGGTCGTGTTAATGCAATTAATGAAAACTAATGTTTATTGACCTCACAACGAACACCATTGTAATGGCATTTCTCCTTCTTCTTGGCCATTTGCGTACCTATTGTCCCATTTTAACACAACACAATGAGGTGTAGAGCAAGAGATTATATTTCTTCAACACACCACTCAGAATCAAGGTGAGAATGGCGGTCACACCAGCTTTTCAACCGCACGGCATCCAGTCACACTCAGGACCAGGTTTTCTCTCTTCCCTGACATTATCATGTCACAGAAGAACACAGAAATGAGTCCATGGAGCTTGTTTCTCTCTGTGTTGCTGAAGATGTTCTTTAGTAGCTATCTGGGTGGACACTCAAACAAATCATTTTAGAGATCTAGTCATTAATCATTCC